>UELU01138844.1:0-32563 GCA_900490025.1 Megastigmus dorsalis
ATATTCATGGCGGTGGTGTTGCCTTATATGAAATGACTTCAAAGTCAACGTTTTGTCTACATCGAAAAGTACGGGTGCAATAAAACCATCTATACCAGAATTTCTCATGTGTGAGGTACAAAGGGGCAACTCCCCGTCAGTCTTGGTCGGAATAGTTTATCGGCCCCCAAAAATTGCTTTTAATAGAGACACTGATCTTCTCTCTTCCTTACGGGATTTGTACGGCAATTACAGTCACAAGGTTATCATGGGGGATCTGAATGCAGACTTGTTGTCGGCGAGTGGAGATGCAGAGTTTATTCGGAATCTTTCGCATGAACTTTCCCTTAAGATCATCCAGTACGGTTCAACGCATCATACCGACACATCTCATACATGGATTGGCATAATACTTGTTGACGATAACGATACGGTACGTGACTTTGGGAACAACTTGGCACCCTTTCGCAGTAGGCACAGCATTATTGATGTCAGTATTGACCTTTGTATTGTTTCTCCTCCAAACGATATTTTTAGTTTCAGAAACTATCATAAGATAAATCATGAGGTGCTTAATGAATTGCTGTGTCGCTGCGACTGGTCGTCATTTGACCCATCAGACTCAGACTTTGACTTAGATGGGGCGCTTGATAGTCTCGGTTCGAATCTATTGGAAGCTATTAATGAGTTAGCGCCTTTAAAAACTGTTATTCCATGTAAGAAAAAAGCACCATGGATTGGGTGGGGGACCAACACTGCTATACGATTCGTAACGGGTGTCCGCAAAAGCCAACATATTTCCCCTTCGTATAGTAAGCTAAACCTACCACCATATGCTTACAAGATTGAGTATCTAACTCTCTCCTTCCTTGCGTCTGTCTTACGTATTGGCCAACCATCATATCGCGTGAGTGGGTTTAAGTTCAGGCTCCCAGATCAGCCCGGTACGAAACGCGGCTCGTGTCTTGACCTTATAGTCCCTCGCACTACTTTATGAACTATTTCCGCGATTTTTTTTATGTTTCGAGTGCTGAAAGGTGGAACAAACTGCCAGCCTGCGTCAGAGAGTTGTACCGGCGACCGTGCTTTAAGCAATACTTGTTTGAACATCTGTTTAATAGATTCAAGCGCGAGAAAGATTGTTAACTATGTTCGAGAAGTTTTAATCATTATTTTTTTTATTGCTCTCTTTTTATTTTTACTTTTTATTTTCCGTATTTTTGTTATATTCTTTATATTTTATTACACGCAATTTTTCTTTTTTTTATTTATTTATTTATTTTTTTTTTATTATGTACAATGCGTTACAAGTGTAAATAATTACTACCTTATGTAAAAAAATGTTTATTGTATATATTTTTGTATATAGTGTAGGCTAAACGGGAACCTTAATCCTCGGACATCTGCATCCTTAGCCTTTGAATAAAGATAATTCTAATTCTAACTCTCTCTCTCTCTCTCTCTCGCTCTCTCTCGTAATACATTTAATATATGATTTAACTTTAAATTTTAGAAATATGTTTTAATACATATTTATTAACTATTAAGTATTCTTATCACTTATAAGAACAGCACGAAGGATTTATATTAAATCCAAACGTACGTTAATAGTTAAGAACTAGAGCTTCATGACAAACGTATTCGTATTTAATATAAATGATATTCAATAATTGCACCGTAAATGAACCGATCATTAAATACAAGACATTTTTTTTCTCAGTGCATAATATGGGAAAGTAAAATATTTCATTGTCGTAGATTATCAAAATATTTATGTACATTATTTTTTTTTATTCTTTTTTCATCGTGTATCTAATTTTTCTTTATATTTAGACATGTTGTAGACATTTATTTTATGACAGTTTTGATGGATTATAAATATTTAAGGTCATATTAAATTCGTAGTCGTCGATTAATAATAATATTAAAGATTCTAATATTAAATTTGTATAAGACAAAACAAAGATATAAACAAAAGAATCACTACTTTACTAAAATAGTACCTATATTATGACACGCTTTATGCCCGAGTGCAATATACGATTTTTTAACATACCCACCATGAAGTTCGTGCGCGTTCACCGCCGAAAAGGGAAAAAAGTGCTACTTATTTACTTCCTAACCTCACTCTAGAATTCGCCGCCGCGCTCGTTTTGTTGAGCGTGGCATTGAGAGACTAAAGTGAAGTTGGGGCCTACATGTAGATCTTTATTCCTAGCTCGGCGGTGAAAAAGTACGGACTTTATGCGGATGTGTGTTAAAAAAGTATGATTTTACACTCTTCTACATGATTATTTTATGCGTAAAAGTATGTTTTGTATAGTCAAAGATTACATTTCCAAAATGGACATAAAAACGTTATAAGGCTTTCTTACATTTACTATGATCGACTTTTTGAATTACGTCATTCGATTCGACCCTGCACTCTCATTTATATAAGACACAATGGGGTCCTTTAAAAATAACATCAATTTTCAGGTCGGATTTTGCTAAAATTATAGGATTGGAAAGAAAAGGTTTAAAATAGAAGATATATGTTTCGAATAAAATTAATTAACTTAAATTAAGAAAATGGCTAAACCGTCAATCACTTAATTAAAAGTATTTTTTACTTTTTTGTAAGGATCGTGTCCAACGTCAAATAAGTTTCCTCGACGAACGGTATTCTCAGTATTAAAATCAATCAACATTGATTTAGTTTATAAAAATTAATTGAACTAAATATAATATTTAAAATAATTAGTTGCCTGCTTGCATCCTGAAACTGCTGCGATGTCTAATTTGAGGTATTCATCGGATACTGAAAATTAAATCAATGCACAGAAATAGATGTCTCTTGAGCGCCTTGTACACTGAGAAAAAAGATGTCTTGCATTAAATGAACGGTTCATTAACTGTATAATTAATGAATATCACTTATATTAAATACGAATACGTTTGTCATGAAGCTCTAGTTCTTAACTATTAACGTACGTTTGCATTTAATATAAATCATTCGCGCTGTTCTTATAAGTGATAAGAATACTTAATAGTTAATGAATATGTATTAAAACATATTTTTAAATAAATGAAATATTAAATGTATTACATGAGAGAGAGAGAGAGAGAGAGAGAGAGAGAGAGAGAGATATCACAATGTTGAACTTACGGACTTAATGAATACAATACAAAATTTCAAATACAAAATTTTTGGTATTATTTGATTGTCTCACTTAATGTTAGCGAATCAGTTCTTAACTATTAAGACGCGACGAATTTGATATATGTCACACGTACAAGTGAAATATTCATTCTCATAGTACCATAAATTACATATATCATAAAAAATAAATTTTTATTAAAGCCTAGACTTGTAAATATTCAGCTGCATTACGATGAGAAAGGTAAAACGTTTGGTAATGGATTGTCTGGCAGTCTCTACGTAAAAATATAATCGGTGTTATCAACGTTTATGAAAACGAGCGCTGATGCATTCAGCTTTCAGCGCCAAGCGATTATGGAAGTAATTGCGCTCTCGAAATACTTGCGCGGATCCATCGTTCTAAGTCATTCACAAAAAATCTTAAAAACTCTTTTACCTCGTTCCAATCTCCCGATCCTGGAACTTTTCTACGTATTATATTCTCGAAATCGCTCGGGTTTTAAATTTAGCGCAAAAGCGATCGTCGAGAATGGCTCGCTTTTAGACACTTGAACATGAATTGAAAATGATGCATGAGTAAATTTTTTCTGCTCGTGTTTAATTCAAATATTAAAAGACTATAATTACAATCTAAATTTGAGTGTATCATACGACGTTCAATGAGTTATTCAGTAACAGGTATTACAGTTCGATGAAACGCATTTTATTTAATATCAAATTAATAATTTCGCACCCTCGCGCACTCGTATCAGTAGTGGTACAGCAATGGTACCAGCAGTCGGGTGCTCTGATTGGTCGAGCTGTGCAGGTGAAAATGATGTCACATGTTCTCTAGAATATTCTAGAAGATTCTAGAAGGTAAGCTGTGTAAGGTAAGTGCGACAAAATAGGGGTATAAAGTTACATTAAGACGCCGAAAATCAGGCAATGCTTTGTTCATTTGGGAGAGAGAGAGAGAGAGAGAGAGAGAGAGAGAGAGGGGGAGAGAGAGGTCATGCAGTGGTTGATGCGTTATGCATGAGTCATCGTGCCCAGGTCAATGCTCGAGTTTGTTATCGCTGTAATTCGGTGAATTGAATATTTCAATTCGGCTCTCTCTTTCACATCCTCTTCGCAGCGGGCAGTTGCTTTGTAGCTGGAGCAGCCTCAAAGGCATGCGACTATTTTATTATGCCGCAGCGATGAGCTTATCATCGCGGTGATGGGCTAATACCTGCGAACGTATTTATGTTTATGTGTATTGAAAAAGTATAATGAGATTGTAAACAATAAATGTAAGTTGAATTACTTGTCTGATTTTTTGATCATTCTTACCATTTGAACACATCGATATAGTAGCTTTAAGAACAGAAGCACAAGATCCTTACCCAAGCAGAGTTTTATCATAAGTTGTCCGAGGGTTCTCCGATTGCATCGACATGTACGCTTTGATATCAATTGTGTCTTTGACACATCCGGTATTCGTATTTTTTTCCAAGTAGCCATGCACATGCGTGATCTTGTGAAAAGAGTTTATGTAGAGACTTTATGGTAGGAACTGTAATCGCTTATATTTTTCGGTGTCGATGGAGGTACTGCGGGGGTAAGCTCGTCGCCGCGGGGATAAGCTGATCGTCGCGGTCGTGGTAAGCTCATCGCTGCTGATGCACAACCGTGCAAACACGCATACGACTATTCATAATAAAATACACGCTTCTGTCTCGAAACCATTGTGACGAATACAAGCGAATCTTCGAGGTTGCTCTATCAACAAATACTGTCTGCTGCGAACAGGGTGTGAAACAGAGAGAGCGAGAGAGCCGAATTATAGCGATAAGAAGCTCGATCACTCGAATGAATGACCCATTGGTTTACTACTCGTATCGTAACGTACTATTCTCGTGTCTATTTTCGGTGCGCGAAGTTCGTATACGTGCACCTAGTGCGGTTCTTACCTACAATAAATAATAATTTTATATCAAATTCGAAAGTAATAAAAGTGCAACTTTTACTATGTAGGGAGAAAATATTAAGCCAGTAGCCAGCAAATAAGCATTAATAAAGTCATTTTTATTTATTTGTACTCTGAGGCTTCCTGTGCAGCATAGAATCCAAGTAAATTATCGTTAATGAAAATGCTAGATACCAGTAAAAATATCCAAAGTGAAATTGGATACGATAAAAAAACATATGATAGAAAGGGAACAACCAGTATGCGCTGAGAAAAAGCACGTCCTGCAATAAATGAATCGTTTATTTTATGATATCCTTTCCCTAAATAACATATTTATTAACATTTAATGCACTGGTTACACAATGCATTAATAAAGATGTTCAAAATATAAAAGATTTGTATCAAAACAATATAATAGTTAAAGAACACACATAGAAGATTGTCTAGTGAATAGAGTATATCGTCCGACCGGTTATTGACTTGCACTACTTGACCGTACACTTTGTTTGAATGATATTACGCTTACACAATTTTCATTCTTATTTCGTTTATAACAGATTAGCTTTGTGTAATGTGCGTTACTCCACATGATTTATATAGAGTAGTATCGATGGTATAAGAAAGATGACACATATTACACCGTACTGGGAAGATCAGCCAAAAACATATTTTTCTTAGCTTTTTAAAAAAGTGAGAAATATAATTGTAGCATTTTTTCCTAATCTGATTCCATTAGAAAACTATTTGAACTTAATCGAAAAGCACTCAAAAGAAAGAAAAAATTTTCACAGAATTTACATAGAATGACTCTGCAAGAAAAACTTGCAATTTTACATACATGTAAAATTACTAATTAACCAGAATTCATTAAAAGTTCTGATTTTCTAACTATAATTCTGTTCAATCGTACAGGTCCATTACTCAAGTTGCTTTTTCAATCGCGAACAAATCATACACGCATTGTACAAAGTAACTGCTTTTTTTTCAGTAACCACTCGACGTATATAAGATCCATTGTTCGCCTTGTACTTGGTAATTACTTTATTCACTGAGGTCAGAGATCTAATTAATTACGTTCGACTTAGTACGAGCCAAAAATAGCTCACATAATTAAACTAATTCATTATAATCGCACGATAGTCGTATACGCACACACACCTGGCATTCCAGCTCGTTTCCCTCTCTCGCACTCGTCCATGCCCCCGACACGTTACATCAGCACACGCTAGATTAATAATAACGAGGGGATTAAAATATGTATAACGTAGGCTGCAGTAGTATAAAAAAGGAAAACGGGAGTAAGAAGGGAGAAGAGAAAACACGAACGAGGACAATAGGCAGATAAAGAGAGTGATAAATAGAGAGTTGGGCAGAGAGTGAACGAGCTTTCTACCACACCGAAAGACAGAGGGACAGAGAACGAGGTAGTGGTATAGAGGTAGATTGAGAGAGAGAGAGAGAGAAAGAGCGAGAGAGGGAGGGAGGAGAGAGGAACAGAGACAGAGAGATTTCAGCTCTTCACTTGTCACTACCTATATACGCACACACCATCCTCCGCCAGCGTGTACACGTTCGTCCACGCGCGCTCGTACGCGAGAGAGAGCATGTATATATATACATACAGAGGCGAACTTCCCCGAGCGAGTTGAAGTTGGGCGGACCAAAGAGTGAGAGAGAGACAGGGGAGGCACGGAGAAAGGGAGATAGAGAGCGTGCGAGCGAGATAGAGCACGAGCTAGCCTAGAGAGAGAGAGAGCGGAGAGCGGAGTGGGGTAGAACTAGGAAGCAGAGCAGAGAGAGAGAGAGAGAGAGCGGCGTGGGTGCGCAGGAGGCGGAGGAGGGATGTGAATAGTGGTCGGGAAAATGCCTTAAACGGAGGGGGTGCTGGTGCTGCTGCCGCTTGAGCCGAGGCTCGACGGAGACGACCGAACGGCCCCGAGACAGGGCGAAGACTCGAGCTGTCGAGTCAGTAGGGCTGTCGCAACGCAGCAGTGCGCGCGCGGCCTCTCCGAACCCAGTCTGCGCGGCCAGGTCTCGCGTACGCTGGCACCTCTTACGCTCCTTTGCCCTCCCCCACTACCCGTGTTGTTTTATATATATATATATATATCTCTATATGTATGTATGTGTATATAGTCGCGCGCGGATATACGGCTGGCGCTCGGTTACAATACCCGGTAGTCGCAGAGATATCGCGCGCGATATACTTTTCATATAATTGTACTCGCGCTCGCAGTTCCATGCCGGAGATTCCGTTGCAAGCTGGACCAGAAGACTGGGTTGTGACTGCTTCGATAAGGACGGCTGTCTGATAAGGATCTCACTCTCACTCACTCTCCCTCTCTCTCTCGCTCGCGCTCTCTCTGATTCTCTCGCGCTGCAGCGATAAAAAATCACCAGTGCTCAGTCAGGCTTGGTTATCCGGTGGGAATCGTTGGCTCGCAGCGCTTGGTACGGTGCGTTTCTCCAACCCCTTTCCCGGACATCTATTTTCGGTGGGATCCACCGTGGAACGATGCTGCCTATATATTCTTTTTTTCTTTTTTATTTTAAAATGAAAATTTGATCCTATATAGATCGCGAATAGATAAACTGTGGAACTGTGCGACCGAGATGTGCAATATTAGCTCTGAATATATACTGTGATTTTAAAGGAAAAGCTCGCATAAATGATCGTTTGCTTTTATCCCTGCTGAAGAGACTGGGATGCTGATGCACCCTGCCACTCAGCCTCGGATCAGAATTGCTCCAATCTTGTCTACCGCGATTCAGCGATCTGTGCAAATTGCATTCGAGCCAATTGGTCCCGAACAATTGGCACGTTCATTCGCGTGGACCGATTCCTGCTGTTAAAGCGTGATTATATGCACTGGCAGCTATACCGTCAACCACGAACTTCCTCCGTCATCATCCTCCTCTTCTTCTTCTTCTTCTTCTGTCGCCCGTACCAACCCCCTCGACGGCACCTCCAGAGGAATCCCTGTGAGACAAAGTGCACCGTCGCGAGGCAGATCAGCAAAATTTCCAAACTGTGTGAGTAGTCGTCGTCGGTCGAGCCTTTGACTGCCATCAAGACTCGGGGGGGTGGGCAGTCATGCACGGAAAGCCGAGAGTCGTCTTGGTGCAGGAGGCAGTAGGGAGAGCCGAGGAAGACCTCGACCGCAAGGCGCGCAGTTAATCAGGCAAATCGAGCGGGTGCCAAGGGGTTAATCCCCTGGCTAATCGAAGATAATTCCGGCGCTGATGAAGCCATCGTCCCCTCGCTCATCTAACAGCCATGGCAGATGTCGCACCGCAGACGGTGTCAGAGAGATAACGACGGCGACTGAGTTGCCGATGACGATGGCGATGCCAATGACGATGACGATACGAGGCAGCGAAGAAGGTGTCGTGTTGTTTGTGCCGCCGCGACTACGCGTGTGACTACTGCTCAACATCGATGTTCAGTGCAATTGTTTTACGTATCACTCGAGAGATACGCAACGCCCGGATCTAGTCGAGGCATATTATACGAGTTCATAGGATAAAGTAGGAGGAGAGGTGCGGAAGAGGAACGAGGAGCGACGAGGAAAAGTGGTGGTGACGGCGAAGGGGGAACGGGAGCAACAACCCTGCTGTCAGGATGAGGGCACTTTTGCTGATGAGCATCATCGCCAGACTGGTCGACTCGAAGATCTTTGCCAGTCCGCCAAAGGTGGACGAACCAAGTGAGTAACACGTATATATATATATATGTACATGCACATGTTGCCCAAGTCTCGTATGTGTGTGCGTGTGTATCAGTGACACATATTGCGACAGTACTGGTCGATGTTCCATTGGGAAGGAGTGTATAGCTGATGGAAGCCAGATGGGTGTATATCCTTGAAGCGATCGTCCGCCGATTTCGCGCTTCGCTGCGTTATAATGCAGCGTTACCGTGAGCTCGGGATGGCCGTTGGCATGCGCGCTCGACCCCCGCTTCCACCCGCCAGGAAGTATCGCCGATATTCATCCGGCAAAATATTTCGAGAATTTTACTTCGAGGCTTTTCTGACAACCGGTCCAGTTTACCTCCTTTTCCAAACTATTCGACGACTTATTTGAATATTAATGGATTTTCGTTGTCTGACTATGTACCTATATAGAGGTGGACTATAAATAATTTAAAGCGATGTATTATTATTCAAACTTTCAACATTGTTAGCTTAAATACAGCTTTAAGCTTTCGAGCCAATATTGATTATGTTTTTTAAAATGTTTTGAGTCTATTATTTTTTTTCTTTTAAGGGGAAATCGTACTAATCTTCCGTAGCGATTGATAAAAAAAGGCTTTACATACTACTTTTTCTTCTACTTTACAGAATGTGCTGAATATTCGTCAGTACACGTAAAATACGGTAAAGAATAGCGATACGGTTATGAAATGTTGTAATATTAGGAAATTGAAAGGAAATAGTATGAAACTGCAAATGTTGGTAAGTACACGCGTTAACATGATATAATATACTTTATATTTTCCAGTTATGTTTAGCAATTATCTTAGAAGTTGGGGCTCATTAGAATTAGTTATAGGTTATGAGTTTTCGTTATTCGGTACCAGAAAATAGCCTCTGTGGTATCACTAACATCTGCTTTACGCAGGGTTGATATTCTCCTTATGGCGAAGGGGTTGACGTGTTGCAGGGATTCTAAATTTAGAAAAACTACAAGATTAAATTTGTGTTTGAGATATTTATAAGCCAACGATATCAATCAAAGAAAGTACATTACAATGTTGTTATTCGGTAAATTATAATAATGAATAATAACGATAATTGAATTTTTAAAAGAATCGAAGAGATTCTTTGGTTTAAAGCATTTCAGCAACATTTTTTCGTTTAGTTACACGGTGGTACTTTTTTTATGAAATTCTTAAAACATTTATGATAGTGTAAACTATATTCGACTTTAGTTTTATCCAATAAGCTGTTAATGCAAAACCGATCTAAGTGCATTAATTAACTGTATTAGATTATTCAAGATACGAAGAAAAATAGTGCAAATAGAGTCAGTTTTGAAAAAAAAAGAATTTCCTTCATGGTATAAAGAAAGATTGATCATTTGCATAGAACAGCGGTATTACAACAGTCCTTGCTATTGTATGAGTTAGAAATATACGCTTGAATGGCGTATCGTACAATATATTGCGCACGATATTCATGAAGGAAGGATACTGATTCTTTCGCGGGAAATAATCGTTCTCTGTTCCTCCTAAGGTTATGGAAAAAACATGCGCGAAGAAGTGAAGCTCAAAATATTATGAAATAATGTAATGATTTCTAAAGTTTATTAATATACCAGGAATTATGGTACTTTGTGAAGAAATAAATAAAGTGTTTGTTTTTTACATATTTCTATTTTATCCGATCCCTTAAAAAACTGCTGTTATATCTTTTGTTTCAATTGTCTGATACTGCATTGTTAAAGCGTACAAAAGAATTGCAACATTTATGTAAAATCTCGCGGTTTTTAAAATTACTTCGACAAACTTTTATACTACATCGTTTAAATTGTTTATTGTCCTGGAAAGATTGAAAATTAGAGTCATCTTTTAGTCATTCTTAATACGTTGCTGTGATGTGAGTATTATTTTTAGGATAAAGGACAGATTAAAGCTTGTTGCGCAAGTAAAGTTTAGTACGGTGTTCATTGTTACAAGGATTGAGTGCTTTGAAAGTTTTAACCATTTATAAAATAGCTTAGTACTTTTCTAATGAGCTATTCGTATAATGTCATTTGTCTAGTTACATCAACAACAATACTTTTACGTAATCAGTAACGCCCAGAAGTTTCGAATTATATTTAAGCTGAAACTTCACCCTGTAAGCTTCAGTACCGTTGTTCAATGAATCACTGCGAGATGGGGTAAAACGTTTAAGGTTTCTTCGTACATTATGATAGCGTAATACTTATTTATTTATCACCGCTAAAAGTTTGTACGCGATATCGCATTTCGCCTTTATTCTTTTATAGCTGTAAGCAGTACGAATTTTTCAAATATTTAAATTTCGTTGCAATATAAATGGGTAACAGGAAAAGAAAGACAGAGAGAACGAGCTCTCATTTTTTACTTTGAAAATTCTTTGAGTGTCGCGTTGTTATTTTTTTTGTTTCATCCGCGAAAAAGGACAACGCTATTATTATTTGTAAACCTCTGCGCGGTAAGATATTCTTTTGTTACTTTGTGCATTGTTTTTTTTTTCAAAGGTACATGTAGCATACATGAAAATGAGATGTTGACGCGCGACCTAAATATTCATATAGTATTGTATCGCGCTTGTTATTGTTGATACTCCCATTACCTTTTATTTTTCTTTCGAACATAAAATAGTCACAAATTCCTGGGCCTACGAAAAAATATTATATCTCAATGTATCTTATACCCTCTGCGACGTTTTTGATTTAACAACCATCCAATACTGAAACAACGGGTAAAAAATTTTGCTCCCGCAGTCGATTGTCCACATAGATTATATATAACTGGACAAACGTAACTATTCGCGTAATTGAATTCACGTATATAATTAGAGTCTGCATGATTTCCAGATCAAGTTGTAGATCCGAGCGATGTGAGAAGAAAAAAAAAAATGAAAACGGAAACGTCAAATTGTTACCTCCGCGCGCGCGTGTGTATATATATATGCACACAGGCGGTTTTAAGCATCGCATGCACGCGCTCGCGCCCATATCATCAAACGCGAACGTAATACGTCGGTCAACAACGAGGGAGCGCTTACCCTCGCATATATATATATATATATAAATTTATATACACACGTGTGGCACAGTTCAATCGAGGGTTAAATATGTCGAAAGGAGACTCGATGTGTAAAAAAGCACAACAAGTGTGCGCGGCTCGCGCGGAGTGCCCAACGGACGGTCCGTATAACACAATCATGTCTGAGTAATCAAAAACTGTCGCGCTTAACCGGCCTCCCACGTCCCCCACCTCTCACCTCGACGAGGTGCTCGTCCACTTCGTCAGTTCCCTCCCGCCCCAAACCTACAACCTGCCTACACCCACCGCCTGCACAAATACCACTCACCCTTCTAGCGCAAGATCAATATTAACACATTATTATGCGGTCGTTTACGCGGCGCTTACAAGGTTTGTCGCTGTACTTTCGAATGTGCTAACCCTCGTGCCTCCGCATACACACTGCACATATATGTATATATATGTATGTATGTGGGTGCGCAAGCTCGTGTGACTGGTTAACAGGTAAAGCTCCGTGTATACATGTATTATACGTATACGTGGCAGTGTATAAAGCGCACGGGGCGCATTTACGCGGGACAAGTCGGCAAATAGTAATTTGCATCGGTACACGTTATATATAAATTCTTCTTTTCTCCTCTCTTTCCCTCCCCAAGTCCATGCACGAGCTCCAGCGCGACTCTGTACGTACATACAAATAAACTCACTCTCTCTCTCTCTCTCTCTCTCTGACTAGCGCTCGCGCGTATTATATGCATGGTATAGTCGCGGGGGTGCGCGCGCGATAAGGTTGGCGCGGCAGCGGTAAACGAGTCTTTGATACGTGCACGCGCGAGCGAAAATTGCCGGTTGTAGCTACACTGCGCGATATACGTGGGAGCCCCAGGTGTAGCAACGCGCGTATCAGACGGTATTTAAATAATATTTAATATGGCACACTCGTACTATGTATACGCGAATATTATACTTCCCTGGGACGTATATAATACATTATATTATTGTTACCGGACGTGGCTTTGGCGCTTGAGGCTTGGCTGCGGATAAGGTGCTTACATATATGAATGCTTTGGTATGTATCGGTGTAATTGTTTAAGTGCTATTTGATTAGCGGAATTATTGTGTGTTTTGTTGGTTTCGAGGCGCTGGATATGCCGACGGTTGCGCGAAACGAACGTTTTATTATTACGTCGAGTCTGATTTACACGCGGACAAATGAGAACGGCTGTATAAATATGATGTTTGTACGTTATTGTCTGCGTAACTGTACATGATTATATTTTGACCAATGTGGAGACGAAATAAAACGCGAGGATAAATTAGTTTGTTTTTCGTTCGTTCCGGTTATTTATATATCTTGTTTTGGTATTATTATGTTTCTTGTTTTTTATTGAGCTATATAAAAGCGTGTGCACGCGCGTGTATAGAGGTTTATTTTTAAATTCTCGACGGAAGTATATCCTTTTATGTAAACACGTGTTACCCCGTGCTCGCAATTACTTTTGCATTATTTGGAAGCTTCGAATGAACATGGTAGAAACGAGTGCCACTCTTTTACTAAATTTCTGCCGTATACATTTCTGTGCAATTTAATGTATCAACGTGTAGCGTGTGATTTAGTTAGAATTACGAGATGACCATTTCGAGAAATCTTATAATTACTCCATTAAAGCTGAATTAAGCTGTAAAAAGTTTTCATTTAATATTTTATGCTAATGATTTGTGCAATATACCGGTATAAAATTAATAACTATACGCGACAAGATAATTTTGCATTTAATTTTGCCCGAAACGCGTCAAAAAGTCATGTTAGCGTGGTTATATCTTTATCTTGAATTATCGGATTCCTAGACGACAGATGTTGAGCATAATTTGATTAAGCAGAAGGAGAATTAAATTCTTGTAAAGAGTAACTGTCCCTCATTCGTCTCGCTTTTGTACTAACAGAGAGCAAGTTTTATTCTCAAGATAGAAACTCCGTCTCTATGTATAGGGAGCATATATATGCTTATACAGGTAAAATCGCTTTAACTCGACAAATCTTATCCGATTTTAAATTTTCAGGGTCCATCTTGTGCCTTACCTAAAATGTAAAGGTTATATATGCCGTTTTCTAAAATCATTGTTTTCTTTTCTTTTTCATGAACATTTCCATCACTTCGATTATTACCGTAGAAAATGAATGTGTGAATAAACAATTACGAAAAGACGAATCTCTTACATTTTTGATACGACTGAACGAAATAAATCTCGATTAATTAAAATCTGACAAGATTTATAGGTTTGTCGAGTTATAAGAGACTTTATATGTATAAACATATATATAAGGATGTCGTTTCCGCCTTAACATCGTACGCATAAATATGCGAATGGAAAAGCTGTGTTTTTCATCTCTCTTTACTCTGCATGTCTCATATCATACATATATATATATATATACATGTACACGCGTATTATGGGAAAAAAAATCATTGAGGTCGTGCGCTGAACTGGAACCGCGTGTCGATCGTCTGGCAAACAGGGTTAAAGCTTGAAAAAGCTCGGCCGAACGTGTGTTACAAAACACTTTGTGTGCGCAACTTGTACACCTCTCTCTCTCTCTCTCTCATACACACACACACACACTTTCCTGCAGTCTGGGGAATTCCGATGCAAATATAATTAAACGCCAGGGAGTTAAAAGGGATCAAGTGAGAGAGAGAGAGAGAGAGAGAGAGAGAGAGGGAGAGAGCGAGAGAGCGAAAGAGAGTCGAAAAGAGAGGGACAAATTGAATTTTCTTATTAGCAAAGTTCGATAACTTGGGCATTAAAAGTAATTGCGCGAGGTACAAGAGTTTGATTTCTTCCGCGACGCGAGGGGTAGGAGTAATGGCTCGTAAAATGTTTTTACGATAATGCACGCGCGCGCACACGGCCCTGGCCTCGGTAGTGGCAACGGCGGTCGACGGGGGGCCTAGAGGAGGAAAAAAGAAAAAGGAAAAAGATAAAGAGAGAGAAAGAGAGAGGAAAAAAGCTAGTCAGCACGAAAAATTCAGATTTAATTGACCCGATAACGCTCCCGGGATGCTAATGAAGTTGCCTTGAGGCAAAAAGAAGAATGCCAGAAGAGGCCGAGAGCCAGCTCGGATCGTTACGCGCAATTAAAACGGTGAATTGTTGTTTCCTTTTCTAATTTCTATATTTCGTTGTGGGCCCGCTTAAATTGCCAAAGAATAATATCGAAAGTATAAGAATCGAATCGAATAATATGAAGAATAGAATCGATTGAGCATTCTTTAGTCGCCACGTTCCGAGTACCCTATTCCGACGCTCGTTGCTTTTATTAGCACTCAAATTAGTTTTATGTTCGGCGTGTACTTTGTGTATATTTGTGTACTGAAAAAAAATGTTACTAAATTCCAGTACATTCAATTATTACTTAGAAGAAATATTTACTTGATCGAAGTGTAGTTTTCCTAATTTGAAAAAAAAAAAAAACAGTAGGTAGATTGAGTAAATATTTTTTTAAATCAAATAAAGTTTTTTCTTGGAATTTAGCAATTTTTTTTTTAGGGTAGAATAATTTCGTACGATATGGAGCGATTTTTTATCGATCAGCTTATCCGATACTGCTAATTAGTATTTTCTTTGCGTTTATGATTTATCCCATGTAAATTGAATAATTTGGAGACTTAATATATATAATCAAGAAATAATCTCAGCTTATAATATAGTTTTATTATTTGAGAAATATGTTTTTTTTTTAAACATACATTGTAAATCAAAGGATATCCTGGGTAAGAGATTATAATAACTGTTAAATTAAGAAATTTAATTCGATCAATAGTGAATCACTAAATAGTAAGTATTGTATTAAACTTTTGAGAATTCTATACACGAGAATCGCTGCTTTATCGGAATTCTATAAAGCTTTTGAACTAGATCTCAAAGTTATACGGCCATTTTGGGATGCCTCTATAAAGTTTCTACATTAGGAGAAAAAGAATTGAGAAGTCGCTGACAAAATGTGATGGGCTAGTATACTTGTGCGTGCAATTATTTATTGAAAAATCGAATTCTCATTAAGTTTATGTGATATATTTAACAATAATTACAGTTATAAGGGCATAAAATAGAAAATATCCATAAACGTATGCATAATTTAGAATTTCCCGATAATTAAAACATAATTTTAATATTGAGTACAAATAAATACTGACATTTAAAACCAATTTCCAAGCCATGACATTCACAATTAGTGTTCCGAAAATTTTTCGGGCCACGAAGCACGCAACATTAATTCTTTTGATTGTAAATAATTTAAAATTTAATAACTTTTATTAATTTATGTACAAAAAATTCTGAAAAAGTTAAACATATTTTGTATGTCTTTGATCAATTTTTTTTAAAATAAATGATACAATATACATAACAAAATTTTGGGTTCGCTATCATGAAAATTCCATAAAACTAAAACTATTCCGATACTTTGTAGATGGCCTAACAAGTCAAAGGGTTTCAAGTTAATTGTAAGTAATTAAATGCAGTCTCGAATTTCAGCAACGTAGCAAACAGAAATTCCGAGAACACACAACGCAGTCACAGCAAAGTTAAGAACGAAATATCTCCAACTTTTCGCGATAATACGAAACACGCGGAATCTCTGTGCAGGTAAAACAAAAGGTTTCAGCGATCCGTGTCCGCGCGCACTCGCGAGATAAAGACAGACGCGAAAAGTCATGTAGCGATGAGTCGCTGCGACGGTTTAAATCATCGGCGGTAAATCGTCTGTACGTGTATACAGAGGATGCGCGCGACGAAGTCCATCGATCGATACGGCCGTGGTGCCGATAATAGGTAAAAATATTCCCTTGCGATGAATCACAAATGCACACCTGTCGTAAACATATATATATATATGCGTATACATGTTGGGTATGCACGTGTGTGTGTGTGTGTGTGTATATACTGAGCGCGTGAAATTGCGCGCGATGAAAATTCACCTGTCGATATTTGTTTCGGTACGTGTACCGAGTGTAAGCGGCAGCGGCAGCGGCATGTTGGTATCCTAGGTATATAGAGACGGTCCCGCTGTGTAGTCGAGTGCACGATTATATATACCATTGCGCATGAGATGCTCGCTGAGCGACGAAGTAACGGCAAATATCTGCCGGATCGCATATCGGTAATTTGCGATAGGATCGAATATTTTCTTTTATAAATAAACTGCTTTATGGTTGTTCCGATATGATAGCCCAAGTCGATTTTTCGCGGATAAGTGAGAGACACTGAAAACCACTATAAAACACAGTTTGTTTAACAGCATGACCAGAGTGGTAATTTACTTGTTAACCAATGATAACAACGATTCAAGTATAAACTTTTACTTACTACTTAAATGCCTCCACTACCCTTGCTTCACCCGGCAACACTTGTGAAATTTATTGATTAAAATGCTCCTTTGAGCGGAGGAACAAAAATATTCTGTCATTGGCTTAGCGCTTTCGAGACGAAATACTCCTCTTTACCCTCATAATTCCAATTTCGCTAAATTCACAATCTCGAGCATTTCCGATGTTATCCGAAACAGGCGAAACTGTATCCCTTTGAATTAATTACATATCCTACCGGGATGTTTCATATAGTCTGCAATCACTTTGTGTATCTCTATACGCCGCGGTACTTTCGTGGTTTGTGGGCGCGTGTGTGCAGTGCGTGGATGTGTGCATGTGCGATGCTCGTTTAAAGGAACGTGTGTAATAACGCATTACGCACGCTATGACGACGTGTCGCCCTGAGCTATACGCTGCGGATGAAATTTGAGTTAACGCGAGGGTACAGGGAGGGGTTTGGCGGCGTTGGCGCGATCTTAAATGTCGTGTGTTTTGCTGCGAGCAGTGTAAACGATTTTTGCCCTATACAGGTTATATGTTGCAGTATAGTATTTTGGAGCGGCTAAACTGCTTGGTGTTTACTTGGAATATTAATGCGTGTAAGGGACGAACTTTTGTTAACTATGAATGCTTACATGTTAGATGATATTTTAAAATAGTATTCTTATCCTATACGCTGTTTATATTTTAGGTGTACCCACATTTTTCATTTAGAAATATTAAATTTTTTTGTACCTTTAATAAGTCGCTATTCCCGATACAACTGATATAAATTAGTAATTCTGCAAACAATATGTTTTCCCGAAAAATTACGACCTTGCACTGAATATATTTGGCTATCTTCTGTGAAAAGTATGCACAGAAAGAAAGAAAATAGAGGGAGAAAATAAAATACTATATTAAAGTATTCAGACGCTCAGCGAATAGAGCAGATGACAAAAAAGTTCTTAAATTTTAATGAAATAATACCTTGATATCTGGAACTATAGTATCTGTATTGAGAGCACGTCTGACTCGAACCGATCATTTTCTACTTCATCACGTAAAAGTGCTGCAGCTGTTTCAACATTTTCATCAATCGAAAAATGTTGAATTTACACTTTTTTTTTGTTTTTCAAATCGATGCCTGCTGTTATATTAATGCTATATATATATATTAGATTAAAAGATGATTAGTTTTAGATTGTGTTATTTCTCTATAAGCGAAAGATTTGATGTAGCGTGTCCGGTCAAAATCCAAAAAATGAAAGCATTTTCTAATTCAATTTGTACGACGAAAAAATTTTAACCGAAGGGATTACTATCAGATCATTCAAACATTTTGTCCGAACAATGAATGCACATAAAAAACTTCCCTCGTATTATACCATTTCAATTTTGCGACTAAATACAATAGAGATTGCGCAAAGTAGCTTAACAGAGATTACATATTCGCTTCGAACATTATCAATTATCATCGTTCACCATTACATTTAACAATGAGTTTTTTTCGAGAAAGGACCCACTGGACAATCGACGCGGTGCGTGTAACATGTTAATGTCCGTTTAATCGACTCGTTATGCACATTGAGTTGACGCGTACGTGTATACAGGGTGAGAGGGATGATAACTTTGCCCAGTCACGGGCAGGAGTCAGCGTGGGTGAGGCCTCGCACGACATATATGTAATGTACAAAAAGTCCGGATTGACGCGCGTGCATATTATTCCCGTGCGCGGCGGCGAGGAGGTATAGGGGGAAGTTGGGAGCAGAGCGCGCCACGTCGCGTCTAATGAGGCGGATCGGAACGATGACAACGTTCATTTTCGCCGAGGACGAGTAACAACGCTTGGCTTGGCTGGGGCTGGGTGGAAAATTTGAATTGTCGACACACGCTGATGCCACGGCTACTGTGCTTATTAAATAATAATTTGTCGCGCGCGCGAGAGACTCACTGTCACCGAGTGTTTCTTCGGGAAATGTGGGACGCGCGCGGTTTCATTATCGCGTTCTTCGGTAACAAGTATAGCCGCGGTGCGCCTGTGACTTTTGCATTTCTTGAGTATTTCTCGAAAAGTTTAACCTGTGCACAGGTCTCGATTTCTGCACTTACAATGGCAAGCGTAGGAGCGATGCCAACGGATGTTCCCAATAAATATCAATAGGGAAAGCATAAAACTACTACAAACAAAATTAAAGATTCTCATATGAATATAAGTTGGAAACAATTCGAAAGTAATTCTTTTTGCAATTTTAACTACTAATACACTTGCTTCAGTAAACTTCAGCCTTATTCTTTTCAATCATCACCACACTTGCCCAGGTTAATTTTTTTCTAAGTTTCATATTTTAACAAGTTCTAAGCAAAAACATCGGTTATGTACATCCCTCTGCGTTCCGCTACTGATTACGACTTAGTTGGCATCCT
This sequence comes from Megastigmus dorsalis, assembly GCA_900490025.1. Lineage (NCBI taxonomy): Eukaryota > Metazoa > Arthropoda > Insecta > Hymenoptera > Megastigmidae > Megastigmus > Megastigmus dorsalis. The sequence goes on from UELU01138844.1 coordinate 19,569, forward strand.
CCTTGGTTTAGGTAACTGAAGGAAAAAATATAAAAGTCTTTTTGATTCCCTTTCTTCAAAATGTCCGAATTATCAGAATTTGTCTTATCTTATATTGGTTTAACTGAGTTTAAAGATGTTGGTTTAACAGCGTAAAAAATACGAAAGATCGTAAATTCTGTTTGATATCAAATATAAGTCAAGAGAATTTTTAATTTAGCCTTGACTGAAAATTAAATTCTTCTGTATAAGTATAAAATAAAATAATGATTTTATTAATACAGATTGAGTAATGTACAATGCCAATGTAAGTACGCATATATTTAGATTTACATGTTCTAAACTATACGATAATTGTTTGATTTAGCTTGTAGAGTTATTAGGCACTCTTGGTACACATACATTTTTACAAGTAGTAGGAGTTAGTTTGACGTACCACAAAATAGAATAGAAACTTTTTTAAACATGCAACACAATGAAATGCTGAATCTTAACCTTAAAAAATAATTAAATTTGATCGAACTACGAATACTATTGAATCTTCTTGTATAGGAGAGAGTTACTTATTCAAATATCTTCTAAGATATATCAGAATAATTTGCAGTTACATAATGAAGCGATTATCTGTCTTAGTCCATGAATTCAATAATAAATAATTGAACAAAGAGAATTCCAAAGTAACTAGCTTCTTCGAGTAGATGAAAGCAATCTATACCATTACTTAGAACGTAATAAAGTTCCTGTCCTCGATACGTACTTACAATACGTACTTCAAAGGGTTCGTAACTTAATAGAGTTCTCATCACTTAGAAGGGTAATCATTTTTTAAGTTATAGATCATTTTATGAATTCTTCGTTTATCTTTTTTATGATGTCACTATCGAATTTCTTCTCTTCTCAATAATCAAATAAGTCGTGGAACGTTTTATGTATGTGCATTGTAAGCGTGTAACTTTTCGCTTTAGTCTTCTAGTCAATAGTCAACGTAGCGTAGAGAAACTATAACTCTTTCAAGTTATAAAACAATATTATCTATCTCTATACTATCCTCTATTTAACTCTATGTAAATCGAAAGCTGCACATAAAATATAAATTGATAATCTATTACATCCAAGAGTTCCAGTTTGAATCGTCAAGTTACGATTTTTTTACAAGAACCAAGCGAGGAGTTAATGGATATTTTCGCATACCTATATTATATATCGTTAGCTTGTAACTGCTAAATTTTATATGAATATATCTTCTATGAAATGTGCGATTTATTCAGTAAAGTAAAACTTTTAACTCGAGCTATATTTCAGTTTAAAATCTAATTTTTAAATTGAAATTAAAGTTAATTTTGCATAATAATTTGCATTCCAACGGGATTAAAATGTAAATACAAGGATCCTAAAAATTTTATTCAGGAAATATAATTTGTGTAACTGCTTTATAAATTTTCGAAATTTTCATAATATCTCTAATTCGACTTTTATAACATTCGAATTAGGACATATTTTAATACTTCAAAACATTCAGAATTCTTGTACACAGATGAATGTTATATGAATGATATATATGCATTTCTTTTTTCTACAAATAGGGAAGCAAACAGATATTTTCGGCAGATTTTATAAAAAAATTGGGTCGTATTTTTACTTTTTTCATTTATTCAAAAATCGATCCAAATAAGCCGGATTGAAAATTCGTCGAAATGATGTCACGCATACAGTATATCTATATGTATGAATATACGTGAAGTTTAAGCATCTACAACTGTTATTTTATTTTATCCCCAATTACCTGCTTACTGCTTTTCGCAAATCGAATTTCGATCTTGTTCAAAGCACAAATAATTTTCTGCATTAATAAATATGACAACTATACAGACACTATAATTTATGTATAAGTGCAACTTGTAAGAAATGAAATGAAAATCTGAAGAATAATCCGGAGCTATCGTACGATGCAGACTACAGCTTCAGATACCGCAGCCATCGCTTTCATCGCAGCGGCAAGGCTAAAAGAAACTGGGAAACACACAATTTTTTCGCCGAGTCGCACATTTTCCCGCATATCGCGTGAGCAAGTATATCCTTTGAGCTGTGGAAATTTTTCGCACTCAGCTCTCGCGGCCCCATAATAAAATATTTCCCCGGCATCCATCGGCATCGAGCTCGCATTATGTATATATATATATATATGCGAAATAAGCGAGGTTCGAGCGCGCAAATCGAGCGCGAGTACAAAAGGCTGAGCCGCGTGCCGTATAAGCGATGCCAGTGCCGCTCGCATGCGCGCAGCTCCCGTGTGGCATTGAGTCGCGCGCAACGCCCGTTAAAAGGAGCGCCGGCGGTGATATCGAAATTATGGCCCCGGCCCGTCACGGCAACTCGCCCCGGCGCACGCGACACACTGACAGGGGGGCTGATAGCCGACAGCAAACCGACTCGCTGCACCTGCAGTACACTGCACGCGCCGGTCCTCGGGCAAACCAAGTGAGAATGATGATGCTGGGCTTGCGCGCGCACCTGTGAGCGTGCGCGCGTGTGGGCTGAGGTGGGAATAAGTGGTAACGGACACGCTAGTGACGGACACTGGGAATTTCGAGCATTAGAGCGTGGACTGAGATTTCTTGCACTCGCTGTTGCTTGTACCAAGACAATTGAGCATCGCTCCACAGCTCCTCTTCGTTGTTATTTTTATCAGTTGGCAATGCGACCTCCGCAGGATGAAAAAATGAAACTGAAGTTGAGGTTCACGTATTAAAAACATATTTTTATACGTTATACATTTATCATTTAATTTTATAAGTTACTTTATATTATGTTACTCATCGGGTAGTGATACATAAATTTTTCATGAGATCGCAGTATCAAATGCTCACCATCAGATATCTCCTGTAAAACTTACACGTGAGATGTTAATAGTTAAAGAAAATTACTACTTACAGAACTTCATTGAACTATATTGGCAAAAAATGTAACAACTAATTTTAATTATCAATATGTAATTATTAATATGAATTAAAACGTTATACTATTAATTAAGCAGAACAAATGATAGCTATTGGTGCAATTGTTCTCTCTGCGTATGTATACATGGTAGCATCCGTATTTTCAAATGGGTTCGATAATTAATAAAAACTCCGCAGACAATATAACCGTTCTATTTTTAACTTTTATTTTTATAGCACGAAAGTTATTATTATTTTATATTCAATAAATTCTATTTAATAAATTCTTTTCAATAAGATTATTATTAGAATACAACAAAAACCACAGATATAAAAGTTTCTTTCTTACAAATGTACTTGATAATATATTATATCATTTTCGAAAAAAAAAATGTATACCTATACAATTTACATTTATTGCTAACCCTGTTTTTTATAATGATTATATAAATATTGAATGAAAGAGCTGAAAATTTGGTGGGTTAGGAATGAAAAATTGATGATAAGCCGATTAGTGATATCTTTTTCGGTGTATAATGATAATAAACAATACTCATTAAATATTAAATTAGGTAGGGCCAGAGGGATAAAGCGCGATAACGAGATATATAATACGGTACGAAATAATATGATAATAATACGGAACGTTAGAAATAATGCAAAAACATACAGTGCGTCTGTGTGTATGTGTGTATGAGCGAGAGAAAGAGAAAGAGAGAGAGATATATTGAAGTGTATGCCTCGAGCGACGTAGTTGATATACCAATAAGATTAAGGTCCGCGATTTACTCGCGGCTGGACATAATCGTATGTTCGATTGTTATGCTAATCGTGCGTGCGGGAAAATGGCCAATGATAGCGACAGATTTTCGACGAAAACCCAATACACTTTTTTATGAAAGGATTATTGTTACTTTTGAAATTGATGTATATTGAATTGATTGGATAGCGTATTTCGAATAGTATAAAGGTTTCATAAATTTTTACTACGTATTTTTGGTTCGGTAAATGGCATTTTCTCTTTCTCGTTCAATTCCATTACCGTTTATTCAGAGATTTCACGAAATATTCTATGCTCAGATATATACATGTATTGTAGATAAAATCAGATTTCATGGAATATCACTAAATTTGCAAAACGCTAAAGTAATAAAAATAGAACGTAATTATATATGAAACAGTAAATATTGGCTTACGTTTTTCCCTTAAAAAGTGCATTTAGTACAAATAAATGAACAAAGCTATGTGAATATTCAAAGAATTTGTACTGGGCCTCAATTCAAGGAATTTTACCTGTACAGTTTATTTATGTTCATTTCTGAAGTGCTTCAATGAAACCTTGTAGTTTTACGTAAACTTTATTGAAATATACATTATGATGTAAAGGATATACCCTGCTAACACTGGTCGCATGTCTAAAATTCATAGTGTAATAAATTGTAATAGTATATCTTTAGACCATCATTTTTTTCACAAAAGAATTATATATATTCACAGATATAGTCTATTTATTTTCATTTTATATTTTTTAAATCAGAGGAAAAAGTACATATTTTATTAATTTAGTAATAATACTTTTACATTACTTTCTTTTACAGATGTAACTCCTTTTCGTAATAAGAAACAAAAATATCGTTACTGTAAAAATAGAAGTAGAAAATACGACGTATGAACTTACATTTTTTGGGCTTGGAGCTATCGATCATAGTCTTAAGAGCTAATCCCTATGGAGCAATTAGATAAAAATATAACTCTTTGTACGAGTGCGTGATCAATCGTTTCTCTTTTAAAAAATGTTGATGAATAACCTCGGATTTAAGAGTACTAAAGTTTTTCTCTCCTATCTAGTGTACTTTTTTCCAAAGCTTTTTCTTACTTTTTATTCAAATTTACGTACTAGCACTATGTCTTGTTCGAATTTCATTTTAATTGAATGCGTTTCTTTCCTAAAGGTCATTTTCACTTTTTCCACATGTACACCAAGTGCTAACATATGAAATTGGAATTTAAATTCACAGTGTACACTTGTAAGTTAAACAAAATTCGATTCAATCAAATTAATAATAAATAATATCAAAGAATAAGATTTCACGTGTAATTTGAATTTATCTAAGGAAACAAAGGAAACGAATGGTTCAATAATCCCCGAATTGCGATCTAAAACATTTTTTCGATTGATCTTATAATTTTTATTAAAATAGAATTAAGCTCGATTTACAATTGGAAAATTGATGGCTTTAGCCTGAGCTGACGTTTTACAGTACCCTCTCAGTAGCAGTAATATCCAGTAAGAAGATTAAAATCAATGACACAAGAAAAGTACAAATAAAATAGGTGGAAATAGGAAAGAAAAGTAGAGTGAAGAGTGCACATGCGACCTTTTATGTGCGTGTGTGTATATGTAGGAGGGGATTTAGGGTGCAAGTACGTGAGAGGTATGCTGCGTTACTGTGCACTTCAATCGCCGAGTTATGAGCTCTTATGCTCCCACTTTACAGCCATTTTATAGTAAGCATGTAAACAATTGAAAGTTTGTCCGTAGTCATACGAAAATATGTGTAAAGTTTTACGCTGAGTGCTTGAAAATGAAAATAATGCGTTGAATATTAGCTTTCCAAGTTCCGCGACGCCCGCCCCCGACGATTCGACGAAATATTTCAACATTGATATCAACTTTTAATGTTGCGCCTCTGATTGAAAAAGTTACGATAGGTAATTGAATTTTGTTCCCGTTACGGTGCGTAAACTTGTTTCAATAAGTCATAAAGTTGAGTATTTTTGAATATGATTCGGGGCACCTATACACGCGGACATTGTTAAAACTTTTTCTGCAATTAAATATATTCGAAACCCTTAACATCAAGTGTATAGGCTTTTTTGTATGCATGCAATGCGCATATTAATTTCTGTATTTAATGACCACAATCGATATCTGGTTTTGGTTGCATAAACTCTTTATAGAAGTGATTTCCAACAGCTTTAATAGATCAATGAAAATATATCGTTATGTTTATACGCGTGAAAAAATTGTTAGTTTTATTAGCAAACAAACATTATTAATTTACATATGTTACATCTATATCTATTTATTAGGTTTGCTTAAGTAAAATAATGAATCACTAAATGATCTACCTTGAGTATAATCTTTTGCTTCGATGTTAAAATATTATTATTGCTTCATCATTTTCAGTATTAAGTCAGATGGAAACGACAATTCTCGGTGCTTAATAATGTACTTTTAGTTCCCTCATCAGTTTTATAACGGATTATTCATTTAGAAAAAGAATTAAAATTTATAAATTTAACCTATTTCTAGGAATATTACTTATAGAATTGGAATAACGTAATAGAACATAATTTACAATATGGTTTCTAACAATAATTTATAATATGGTTTCACAAGAATTGAAAAATTTTTAATTTTTGTCTGCGGTTAATGGCGCCTTATGATTTAGGCTATATAGGAATCAGCTATAAATCGAAGCCGAAATAGCATTGTTCTTTAAGAAGGATTTCACTATTCTAAATTTTAAAGTTTAAATCATCTACTATTTTTAATACTATTTTTCAATCTATAACTAATTCCGATGCTTCACATAGCGGTAGAATCAAGGTAAAACATAAATTAAAAAATTTTTATTGTAGTTGAGCCCAAAGTTACAGCAATTAGAAGTTTCACTGTCGAATTTAACTTTGTAAACTTATAGAGCATTTAGGATTTGATGAGTACTCAATTTACTGTTGGGGCTCACAAAAAAGCTTTAAATGGTTTAAAAGATTTTCCCTCAATTATCCGTCTTTTAAATTCTTTTAGATATTTAGATTTAGAGACCACATAATTTTTTTTATTGCGTAATAAGTAAAAAATAAAAATATTCTAGCAAAATAAAAAATAAAAGCAACGCGCAAACATTAACCTTTCCAAGGTGTTCTGCGTTTGTTAAATAATAGTATTAAAGGATTTTCTTGCAAAAGAAAATTTTTTTTAGAGTAGAAAATAATTAAAAGAGAATAAAAAAGTAAAGAAAAATCAGATCCCCCAGTGATTGGGGTGTACGTTATGCGCAAAGTCTGAATCAGCCGATTCTAGCTGGCGATGGTATCCTATAAGCGATACAAACTAATTTAGCATTGAAAGTAAAATACTTATCTAACTCAGCGAAAGAGCTTACGCAAGACTAGTGAATGGAGCGGTGGCCAATCCTCCGACGCAGAAATAAAAGAGAAACAAAGACGCGAGCATTCGAGACGCGAGCACAAAAAAAGAGCGAGAGAGAGAGAGAGGAAGAAGAGGAGCTGCTCGCACACGCTCTCTTTAATTCTCGAGAGGGAATTGCCAACAAATGGAGCAGAAGCGTCGAACTTTCCAGCGCAGAGAAAGAGAGTATCTCCCACTTTCCCTCTCTCTCCCTCTATCCCTCTCTCTGGCACTGCGGAAGAGCAGCTGGCCCGGAAGTCGCGATTCGTAAAATGAGATAAACGGATATAGCCCCTACCTCCCCCCTTCCCCCACTTCACCCACTGTAATGTTTGCTTCCGAGTTGCGTCGAACGAAAATTGCCTCCGAGGACGGCGGCGCGGCTGTATATGCTGCTTGCGCGCGATCGAGAATGGCGCGCAAGACTAGTATACGTACATATATACACATATATAGAAACTACTATAGGCGTATGATACGGGAGCGAAAGCTCGACTTTTCGCATGTACCTACAGAGATAAAACTGATATGCGCCCAGGTCCATTTGTATATACGCACACTCCGCTCGTCGTTTCTTCTTTTCTTTTTCTTCTTTTTCTTTCATTTCAACTCTTTTTATCCACCTGCCCGCGCGCGCGCTACTGTTTACTCGGTACGAAGATAACGTCGCCAGAGAATATAATAGGTGGGCAGAGAAAATTAATTTTAACTTCCCCGGCGGTGAGTGCGAGGCGCACTTCCAAAGCTCGTTTTCGAATTAAAATATATTAAAAAGCTCAAGATAGCGGTTGGGACGAATTGTACCGCTGATAAGTTGCAAGTAAATATTTGCAGTAACTATATCTTTGCTGTTATCCAACTGCTTGATTAATTGTTTGGGCGAGATCCCTCGGGACGAGCCGGCGTGAGAGCTCTTATACCGCGGCAAGGATATCTTATTAATTTGAGGAGCATCGGTGCGCCGCCGTATAGTTGGGTGTATAGGTAGCCAGGCATCCCGATCCCCCCCTCCCCCTCCCCACGTCTCTAATGAAACGCGCGGGAAATAAACAAGCTGCAGTCTTCTTTTTCAGCTTAACCAATGGCAATGAGCGGGAATTGCCTGGGTATTAACCATCGCCGCGCGGCCGTATAGCCCCAACGAAAGGAATTCGCGAAACGTTTGAATTAATGCTCAACGTAGCGAACTTTTAAGATCATTATTTTCAAATACTATTGTTACCGCTGCTCCGCGCTCTTGGCCGAAGTAGTAATTAAAACTTATGGGCTGGAGGATTAAACTTTAAACTCGACTTGAACATCCAAATTAATTGATATACCTGTGTGCGAACGGAGGTAAAGCAATAGAATAACTTTATCAACCGGAGTAATTATTATTTTTTTTTTTTGGAAAAATTAATTTTTCGTAGTTCGATTCATCGAATAATATTTATTTTTATTATATGGTGAATATGCGTGCGATTTCTGATAGAAAAGAGTGGAACCTGACACATGGTTGCAATTATTATTATTTCACGCTTAGGTAAAAATAAATAATACTTCGTTTTTTTCAACAAGTCGTAAAGTAATACACTTTACGTTTCCACTAATGTGACACAATGTGAACAAGAGCTCTCTACCGTTCTAACCCTTAAATACACAAAAATTAATACGCTTCAATGTCAATTATTTGGATAATGAGAATTGTGCAGTTTTAAATAAAAGTTTATTGTAATTTGGCGAATTGAAGATGGAAATGTCAATACCATTATCCAAGGCATAAACTAGTTGCGAAAAAACATTAACTTTTACGCTTGTTCAATAAGAATTAAGTTTGCACTAGTTGATTGATTAGTTGTTTGCAAATATATTGCGGTAATATATTAATTAATTAATTAATTAATTAATTAAACAATCCCCATTTTAAAGTTTTTAAATATAATTCTATAATGTTATTTCAGCAATACAATGTTATGCCATCACAATAACATTATCAATAAAATATTTTGCCATTTCAATAATATTATCAATAAAATGTCGATGAAGTAGATGCTGAAATTATAATAATATGAAAATTCATATAAAGGCATCTGTTTTGGAGAACCTTTTATGTTGGATCAGAGTAGCTCGAGGCAAATATTTATTTATAATATGAAATTAAGTAATTTATATGATCTCCAAACATACGGCTGGAATTAATAAAACATTTCATACTACAAAAATAATAGTCAAATTTATTTACTCTTAACTACATTTGTTAAATACTCTAAAACAATAGTAAACTTTTACATGGGAATTATAAATATAGAGGCATATAGTTCAATGCTCCAAATAAAACTCATTAAACATTCAAGTGGCGATCTTCCTACCAAAATCGTCTGGCGAGCATATAACAGCTTTTTCAATACTCGAACTACTACCATGTCGCAACATGATTCACAAATCTCCCAGAGTTCATAACAAAAGTGCATCGGTTCGCATATTATTACACACACACACTCGCATTCTCACATCGTCTACTAGTCGCGCAAACTATACGTGTATAAGTATATATATATATATCACAATCTCCGATGCAGACGCGGTTTCGCTTTTGCTCGATCCCGCATTTATACCGTACACGAACATGTGCGGGAGCAAAATATTTCCGTGCCGCGCTCGGCGAATTTAAAGCCGAATTTCTGGATTTGCGCGAAGATCTTGTTTCCGGATGGCGAGCCGTCAAAGCGCCACAGAGAAGGAAAGGCGATAACGGGCAGCGTTTATCGATTCTACCTCGGCCCGGAAAGAGGAGCCCTATATATATATATATATATATATACACACACGGTATAGTATATCTATATACACACGTGTATATGTATATAGACGTCAAGTCCGCGTTTTGCATTGTGGAGAAAGCCGAGGCGTCTCGGGCTCGCTTCGTGTGCTTCTCGCTATATACCTCGGGGCCGCAATGAAACTATATATATATATATATATATGTATGCGACGCTCCAAAATTGCGGGTTTCGGCAGTGTAGATGTTGCTTTTTGTTTTACAAAAGCTTAGGCCTCGCATTGACCTGAAAGCTCGACTGGTTATTTGCACATATATGCTCGTTTGATATTTTTTAAACATATTTGATGGGTCGAAAATAGGTCGAAAACGCATGAAAACTTTGACGCCATTTTCCTCCACCAGAACAATGATTTTTTCTAAATGGTATATTTCCCGATGTGCTAATCGATAGTTAATTCGTTCCTTCCTTTTTCGGGGCAGATTTCCCTATGCCGTGGACTATCTTTTTTAATAAGAATAAATACAATTGGTTTCACATTTATTTTACAATCTACAATATTATATCCATCTAAGACGTCATAAAATAAATATACTCTCCAATTATTCAATGTTAAGAAAAATAAAATAAAATAAAAATATTTACGCTACTGAGATGATTTAAAAAAATTCTTATTCCAACACCTTTACTCAACGAATTTATTTTTATTTTACGACTGCATTTTTAGCTTTAGGCAACTATTAACTCTTATTAACCAATTTGTCCGTTTTTGTCCGTAAACTTTAATGTGATTAAGATTTTCTTGATATTCTCGGGAATTGATTTAATTTTTCATATATACTGTAATGAGATTAGTTAATCGAGAGGGAGCTTTTTCATGCCGTGAATTAATTATTAATTCACTCAAACGGTCTTACGTCAAGATTCAATAAATATGTAATAAAATGCTTTTTGCCAATAATGCCGTGAAGGTAATTTACGTTGGGAAAATATTCATTCTATTAAGGATAAAAACTTTCGCAACGCAAATAGAAAAGTTCAATCTTCTGCCTATTATAAGATTTTTAATATAATCTAATTACCGAGCTGCACAAGTACCGGGGCTATCAGCTTTAATTAATTTCGCCAAGTTGATGTGCTTTAACGGCGTTAAAATCATTCGGCACTTTTTGCATAGTCCCGCTCCAAGAAGATTTATTAACTATATACGAGCGTATTTCTTTTTGCCAAGTATTAACCCGTATATATATATTCGACGTTAACTTAGGGTATCCCATTTTCGGTTTAACGCTACCTTCGGTGCACGAATGGATTAGCATGGAGGAGCAGAGAACTTGAGTAATTCGCATGCATATAGACCGTCGAGCTCTCAACGTCTCGTCTCACTCCCTTTCCTTCTCCTCCACCCCCCCTCTCTCTCACTCTCTCTCGGTCCCTCCCTTTCTTCCATATACACGTATATATATATATTTATATATACACATCGCGCGTACATAGAGCTCGTTTTAATAATAATAGCAGCGACGATAAGTCATTCAATTGCAGGCTTTAATAGGCAATTTCACTTTACGCGAGGCTCAGCTCTACGCGCACAAAAACGAGATCAATCGTCATACTTTGTTGTACTTTGGCTCCCCCTAATACCGATTTTACACGTGTCCCAAAATACTCCGTAATACAGCAATTGCGTGTCGGTGTTAATTTGGCCAGAAATTTATACGCTCAATGATTTAACCAAGAGCGGATAATAAATAGGACTATTAAAGTGTAAAAATTGGTGCAATATACATTACGAAATTCGAGCGTGGAGCGCTGGCATAAAGCTTTGCGCGAATTGCCTCCCGCGCACCGCGTTAATTTCGCGCCGAGTATATTAGTGCTAAGTTGTGTGTGGCAACAGATACTGGAGGCCGGTTTTCTGTTACCGATGATAAATACAAATTGCCGCCGGTATTCTTGCATTGTGGTTTGAAGCGAATATAAACTGCGAACCAATTGCAATTAGTTAGTGCGCACATTTATGAGGTTTATTTATTGTACAACAAAGTGCGCCGATGAACACAGTTGAGTTTGATTCTCTATCACGAGAACTTGACGGATATTGCACCCGGTATTACCTTGTATTTACATTAACTGTACGCTGTTATATTATGAGCTTTAGATATGATTTTCTGCTATTTAATATGATTTATATATATATTTATACATTGATCATAGATCTTTGTCCAGCCTATAAATTTTTCCATAGCGTCAACTTTATCAGATATTTCAAGTTAAATGGTCAAAAACTGACTTTTTTGAACACGTAATATTAACTATAATGTGTCATTTGTATAACTATAAGCGCGATTCATATATCATTATACAGTTATTTAAATTTTTTCAATAATCCGTATCTAAATTTGGACAGAGAATATCAATATATTAACAAGTATAAGCATGAAAAATAATTAATCCGGATTTTGAAAATCCCTCTTACATCGATCATCTGCAGTTCCTACATTTCTTGGAAACACCAAGTCTTGATATTTTTTTTTTATCCACAGTAGTATTTTAATAACTTTTTCAATACTCAGAGCTTGAAAGATTGAAGCAAAAGAAATGGAAAGGTTGCTAGCGGAACTCCCTTGGCAGAGCGTAGGGGAGAAAAAAAAGGTGGATAAATTCATCTTGTGACAAACATTATCTCGGCAGCGCGCACGCCCTCCAGGCTCGAGAGAGAAAGAGAGAAAGAGAGAGGAAGAGAAAGAGGGAGAGAGGAAAAATGCGTTTGTCGTGAGCAAACACGCGCGCGGATGAAAGGCAAGAAAGAAAGACGTCGCCGCTGCCAGGCCGCTAAGGGGATGAAGCTGACAAATAATAACGCAAAGTGGGCTAAAGATTGCACGCCGTCATTCGGTGTGTCTCGGATCTCTGCTACGGAAACAGTCGAACTGAGTCAGACCAAATGGCTACAGTGAGATTATCCTGCACGCGGCATTTACTCTTTTCGAGTTGCGTTTCTTATATATGATCTGTAAAGTGTGCACAGTATCGCATGGCGAATTTGTGCGTACGAAACTTAAAAGACCTTATCGATTTTAGCATTTAACGAAATGTATACACTCTAAACCCTAAAGAGTA
>UELU01138845.1:0-99591 GCA_900490025.1 Megastigmus dorsalis
TCTCTCTCTCTCTCTCTCTCTCTCTCTCTCTCTCTCTCTCTCTCTCTCTCTCTCTCTCTGACCCAGACATATACTATGTGTAATCCGTCCCTTCCGTTATACGAGCACTACAGGGCGGTGCAGTTGACTTCTACCTTGGAAACAAAAATGGGCAGACGAGTGCTTTCGATCCGTCTGCAGCCAAGTGTTGTACTACGGGAGCGAGACGGAGGAACAAAAAAGAGCGAAAGTGATGCTATATACGTGCACGCGAAGCTCGTCACGTACACTGCGCACATTGTGTGCACTCGTTGCCTAAATTATTCCACGTTTTTGCCGCTAGGGTTTGATTAACGTTACGCGAGCTGGCAAAAGTTTGTTCTTAAATGTTCGCAATTTCGGATAATTTTTCGAGTAGAGCAGAGACGACTTTTGTCTATTGCGAGATCTCTATACATAAATATTTATCGAACGATTTGGTGAAAGCACGCACTTTTGTCGAATCGATGCACTGTATACCAGCAATGAAAGAATAGAAATCGCTCGATCCATCGGCAGTATTATTGTTATTTAAGGGAAACCAGGATCGACCGCATAATTTTCATGCCACGCTACGTTATTTGCCGGAGCTTGACGAAAATAAATGGACGATAACAATTGTCTTTGCGATAAGCGCGCGCGGAAGTAAATAGCGGTCGGAAGTCTAATACAATGTTTTCGGATATCATTGTGCGTGCAGATAAGACATTAGCTCTGTGTTTATGTATCTGGTTAGATACTTTCATTGCGCTCTGAATGAATGATTAGTAACCTCAATGGAGAATAATTTCCTATGTCGTTGAAGGATACTACAATAGTTTAGTTGTTATAAAAAAATTATCTCTTTTTGACAGTCTGTTTTATTGTTTATTCATATTCAGTGGTGTACTAAAAAGGAAAATTATATATACGTAAAAAATTAGGGTGAAAGGTTTAAGATGCTTTATTACATCGCTTAAGGTGGTTCTTCTTCTGCGAACAATGATTTAGTATAAGTTATATTTTTATTAAATGAAAAACAAAATTTGAAACCCTAATTTTTGCCACGTAATCATAAAGTCGCATTACTTCAAAGTTTCCATATCAAACAATTTAAGCATGTTTATGACAAAGGATTTTCTAAAGGAAAAATTTAATGCTTCATAAACCATAAATCATGCATAAATCAAAAGAAATAGTGAATTATTTTGTTATAATGAAAAATTCCTTGATTTGCAAGATAAAGGGGTCACTCCTGAGTCACCCGACAAAACCGTCTCTGCGTGGAAGAGCTACCTTATGAAAAGTGAGAATGTAATTCTGTAAATAATATTCTTAAACCCTTAGATAACCAAGTGTTTATTTTTTTTTATTTTTTTTAAGTGAACAAATATAAGTATATTATTTACAAAACAATCTATTTTTTAAATTAGCTATTTGCGTTTCCCAAGGTTCTTAAAACATTGTAAACATTAGGGGGAAAAAACTCCTACGTATAAAGGACTCTCTTTAATTATAAATATTTCTCGTCTTTATAATTTCTTATTTCTTATTTTTCTCATTAAAACTTTCACAATATTTTTATATAGTATCCTATAAGAAAGCAGTTTTCAAGCGTGTGCACTTGGCGATTCAAGGGTTAGAAAGAAAAAGATATACTCGTCATCTTGGAGAAACAGCCACGTCACAACTGACCCAATGCCATGCGTTGCTTTTCTTTTTCAGAGTCCTGGGTGCTGTGCCCAACGCCGGTCGATCGAGTGACGCCACTGCCGTTCGGCAGCGGTGGCGAGGAATACCTGCGACTCCTGAGGGATGCTCAGCGGGACTCGACGCATTCCTCGGCCAGGCATTCCCTCGCTTCTTCACGGCGGGACACACCACGGGACAGGTGAGATACACGTGATACACTGACACGTCGATTACTATTGTTGACTCAACCACTTGTATGATAATATGGCATTCTTTACATTTGCTTTTTATGTAAAGTAATGAATGATTGTGGAGCTGTGATTGTGAATTTTCTAGAAATTAAAGGGACTGTTTATTCATTAAAACTTTTTGGAATTCATTTTTGACATTCATAATCTCCAAAATGCATAGTCACAAAAGTCTAAGATTTTGTTTTATCTACAAATTTATATGGACAGGAAACAGTGAGAACTAGAAAAATATTTTTTACGCGGGATGTTAATGTTTGCTTGTCTTTATTTGAAACAACCCAAGGGCTTGTAGTTTGTATATTTCAAGGTTTAAGCTCGAACATAAAACATCTGGTGGGTAATCTTAGACAAATCAGGCACTTGTATTTGTAAGAAACATCTGCATGGAGAATTCATAGATACACCGACAGCTCGGTTATATATTATTCTTGCGTTTCTCCCTCGCACAAACTTTCAATTAAGTATTTCAATACTTACTTTGTTACAGTTATACATAGAAAAGTCCAAATTTAAATTATAAGTTCACTGAGAAAAAAGATACCTTGTATTAAATGATCGGTTCATTTACAGTACAATTAATGAATATCACTTATATTAAATACGAATACGCTTGTCATGAAGCTCTAGTTCTTAACTATTAAGACGCGACGCATTTGATAGAAGTCACCCGTACAAGTGAAATATGGATTAACAGCAAATGAATATTCAATTCGCCATATTCAAATCCACATTCATTAACAGTTAATCCACAGTCATTTAATGCAAGACATTTTTTTCTCAGTGTACATTGCCTGCACCATTTTCAAAATGAAGTATCTATTCTGGTCCTATAAATTTTTCCATAAATTGAATAACAATAACTGCATAATTTCATATAAATGTTAATTCTCTTCGAAAACGTGATTTTCTATAGACACGATGATATTTGTTTATTTTTTAAAAGGTCATAGTGTATCGGTGATTTACCTGTTTTAATTTAGACATCGCACATTTGCTCGACACTGACATTAAACGATTCCGACAAAATTGATTGCTACATATAAAAGCTGTGGCCTGTTTATTCAACAAAGCTATTACGCATTATTTCGCGTAACGCGCCACTCGCAATTTCAAAACAGCATCGTAAAAAACAAATTTTTAAAATCGAGCTTTAAAATCACGCACGTTTTACTCCGTCCACTGGTGTCTTCTATATATCTCGTCTCTCGCGAATATCATCCGATGCAGTGCTCTCGCGATCTCTCGAGCGCGCGCATCTTTTTTCAATGAACAATAAATTTTCCCTCCCATTTATCCACTTTATCCAATGCGTAGCATAACGAAGCCAAAGTCGCGCGCACGCGGCGCATTGTCACCGGACAGTTTATAGGTATAGGGCGCCAGTCAGCTGTACATATAAATACCCTCAGACGGAGAGAGAGAGAGATGCGCTATATGCGCACACACATCGCGGATATATACACTTACACGAGTCTGTCAACCACCTCGAGCGTTTAAAGCCGCCAATTGCGCATTTAATGCTTCATTCTGCTCGGTCATAGAAACATGCTTTCATAAATGCACCAGAGACGCTCGATCAAGCGCTTCATGACTGTGGGTCTCTGTAACGTATGAGCCGTTTGCCCGATGCGCAGAAGAAGGAAGAAAAAAAAACCGAGAGTCTATCGTGCCTTTGTGACCCTCTCGCTCTCTCTTTTCGCGGGAAAAATCTATAAGTAGAGCTCATTCGCTCTCGAGTACGTGCATATTTTACCGCGACTGTGTGTACGTTGTGTTGCGTCGGAGTAGAGCGTGGAAAGTGTGCCGCGTGCCGCGTCTGAGTCAGAGGCTTTGCGACGACTTTACTTTGTTGGGGGGAAGGTTAAAAGCTTGGGTATATAGAGTACGGAATTTTCAGCACTACGCAATTGATTGATTCTGATGCAATTAATGATGCTTTTTCGATGATTGACATAGGCGTGCGGTATCTCGATGTTTTTTTTTTTTTGGATTATGGCTTTGGTGGCTGATAAAGCGTAAATAATATATCAAAATGCATCGTGTGTTGATGTTGAACGGATTGAGATCAGCCTTATTTTCAGACTGATTTATGCCAAATGCGCGGCAAAGTTTTGTATTTAAATAGATTTGCGTATATTGGCATATGGATGAAGCCGGGGAAACGCGCACATATACGGGAAAACTCAAATATCGTAAATAGGATCATAAAATTTGCGTTCAATGGCAAAACACGCTCCAATCAGCATAATATATTTTATTGTTTATACTACACTTTTTTTTTATGAATTGCGTCAATACTGCGAGAGCGAGAAAGGTTTTTCAGTATCTTTTAGTTGATGATGGTAATAAGGATGTGTTTAAATCATAATTGAAGAATGAAAAACTTTTTTATTGGGCTATATATATGTGTAATTTGTTTATGTTTTTATGATGATTGGATTGCTTGGAATGCGATTTGCGTTGAAGAGCTGAAAAAAGCCAATTATTGATGTGCTTTTTGTGCCAAAATTAAGTATTTGAATAATTCAAGTGTGTAAGGTTTAGTAGTTTTCTCAACGAAATGAATTATTCAAATGTATAAGCTTGATTTTGAACTTGGAAGAAAATATCTAGACAACAATTCTTAATTTTTTAAATTCTAAATCATACCTTGTTTGAAAATTAATTCCGGGTTGATAGTGTGTTTTAATCTGATTTCTACATGTATATTTTCATTATTAATCGTACAACGACACGAAACTCTTATTTAAAATATGGTAAAACAACAACATTTAGTACTGGCTACAATGTAAGAATATTCAAGACAATGTTGGCACAATAGTCAATAGAATATCTTTAATGTTTCAGTCCCAAGAGCCCGCCCAACAGTCCCAATACGGAATTGTCGACTGAAGACGAACTGAAAGGAATCTACATTAATCACACATGTCACAAGGTTTGTCTAAATTTTATTACTCAGTAATTAATATCTGGCTTCATAAACTCTAGGATAATTAGTTTTTGAAAAGCCAAAAAAAATATTGAGTCACAAGGAAAAGAATATTTCTTGGTAATTATTTTTAACAATAGCAGGGACGCGAATTCGAAGCGAATTCGTAGGCAAATGCGAAGAAATTATACTGATGACAGTTTCATTAATATTTTAAATCTCATTATGCATTCTTGAGAATTGACTGCAAAGTCTCGTTGCATTGTA
The DNA here is from genome assembly GCA_900490025.1 of Megastigmus dorsalis. Classification (NCBI taxonomy): domain Eukaryota; kingdom Metazoa; phylum Arthropoda; class Insecta; order Hymenoptera; family Megastigmidae; genus Megastigmus; species Megastigmus dorsalis. The sequence goes on from UELU01138845.1 coordinate 5,137, forward strand.
CAGATAATTAACTATTATTGTAATTACATTTTAATGGACTTTCATAAAAGGAACTTTTGTGCAAATATGCGCTTGACGCTTAAGTAAATTTCCTGCTTGTTACGTGGTAAAATTATTCTAGAAAATTAAAATTGATATTTTCAGGCTTTGTGGTATGCATAGTGAGATAATATATTTCAACTCATATTATTTTAATAGGTATTATAAAAATGAACATTTGCAGACTCATTTATTGATGTTCATTCTACTGAATTCTTAGATCTCTTGCTTGTCAGCCACTTAATTTCAAGGTCAAAAATCTTCAAATGCAATCCAACATCATATACGTTATTACCGAAATGAATGTCCCGCTCAAATATTAGCTCTTACGAAAATCGCATCAAAAGCTCGAACATGCCAATACAGCAAAAGAAAAAAGTAAAAGCTGCCTATGTCCATCGAATTTTTCACTACTTTCGCAAGCGCAATTACACTGTGTCTTTGCACACACTACCGCAGCAAAGCAGTGTGTGTACATTCGCTTTTCTCGTCGCACTAGATGCGTGCGCCTATATACGTTATAGACATTGATTTGCCGGGCGAGATACAAGAGACTCGCAACTGTGCTGTATGTATATATTATACCGAGGTGATTGCACTCGTCGCGCAATGTAAACACTGCTAAATAGAGCGAAACTTGGCCTTATACACAACGGATCGATGCCGCGTTAAATTCTCAACTGTTGCTGATGCTCTTTCTTTCATTCTTGCTTTTTTTTCGCCCCGTAATTAAACAGCTGCTTTGTGAGTGATACGCGAAAGGGGCGTGATAGTGTGCGAAAGCGAAATTACCTAATGGTTTGCCAATGGCTTAGTTCATTTAGGGGTTTGGTAATGATTTGTTTTTTTTTTTTTTTTTTGTTTTATTGCGATGGTCAGGAAAGGAAATTGAAATTTCCAATTTGCTAGATAGGTTTGAAAGGAAATGTTAAAAGGATTCAGGTTTTAAGCAATATGAATTCTGTTGTTTGATTATTAGATTAAAAATAAGCAGATGAAGGAGTTACATGGCTATTAGTCATTTTGTAAATTGATGAAATTCGTTCAACTGTTTCAATGATTCAATTTCATTATTGCAATATATTGATCAATATTTAATGGCTTTTTTGCCTAACCCCACAATCTAATCAATAAATGCGTAACTTTTATAGCTAACAATAAAAAAGTTATCCTGAAAAAAAACAGATTCCGAACCAAAAGAAAAAGGCTTGACCTACTTTGATATCAATTGTTTGGTAATCGGCGCTCGGAGATACGCAAAAGCTCATAAAAACACACGGCATATCGAAGAAACGACGTAATTTCATTGCCAATATTCAGCTGGTGCTGAAATTATATCAGCCTTTAAACAAGGGAACAATGACTGCACTCGATGATTATAATCAACGTTTCATCATCATCTGGCTCGCTCACCGTAACTGGAACGAAACGACAGAGATTGGCTTTGCGTATACCATCTGCGAAAGAGCATCGCGCGTCTCCAGAGATTACGAGCTTTACGACCAAAGACATCTTGAATCATAAAGTGCGGAAACTGCGTCGTATTCTCAAATTTTTATCAGACTCTCAGCTGTTGCTCGTGAAGAACTTCTATTTTGCTATATCAAATTTTTCTTTCGCGCCGATAATAATATTTTTAATTTAGCCACGAATGAATTGAGAGCGCTAAATATATCTTCGGCTTGTTTGCTTTGTCCCAAGCGCGCACACCTGTTAGTCAGTCCATCACGGCGTGCTCCGAAAACTCGATTTGACGATTGAAGAAAAAGGAATTTTGAAAATGTCGTGTAAATTGACGGACGCTCGAGGATGCCAATTTGCTGCGCTATTCCAGAAAGTGAGGTGAAAAATTTCCGATTAACGTTTACGTCGGTAATAAAGCGTTAATCTGACGAGCGGTTGAAAATAATGTTTTCAGATGTGGGTTAATTGGGAACGGCTGAGGGACATTAGCTTCGAATCGTTATATTATACGCGAACGGTGGGCGAACTGCACGAGAAGGTCAATAAACTTTCCGCGTAAATATTGTGCAATCGGTGAGCTCTTTTATAGACATCGCCAAGTCTCTGTGGAATGAAATTTCATCAGGATAATCGACCCACGCACAAAAAGTCAAACGACGATAAACAATTACAATCTTATTTATGTACAACTTCGAGTCGTATATCCAGTAAAGATAGTACGTACGTAATCTCATATACGTAAAACAAACACCATTGGCCAGTATACGCGTATACCGTGGTTCACTCCGAAATTCGCGATCACCGCCATCAGTTAGCGAAAAACGAAGTAGCTCGCACATTGATCCTATACGAAGCAGAACCGGTCTCTGCACTGCACATTTACGAAATGAAAAAGAAAAAAAAAAAGGAGAGAGAGACTGCACTGTGTGTGTGTTGCAAGAGAGAGCACCTATATTAAGTGACGCTCAAGACTCGACAACTGGTTTACATCTCGTGGAGAGATAGTATAGTGAGCGCGAGCAGCCATTCTTCCCATACAAGGTTCCGAGATCAGTGACTCCGCACTCTAGTCGCTGCTGTGCCGAGCGAGCCTTTCCATCCACTACGTGTATACGTGTCTGGATATATACCGTGTGGTCACGTGACACCAATAACGTTACACGTCAGGGTTCCACATATGTGCCTTCTATCTTATACTTAGGAGAATGTGTGTGTATGTGCAGTGTCTGCCTGCAGCAAAACTAGGAACTAAATTTTATGGCGCGTTAAACGTCTTGCATTCCCTTCCCACACCATGAGAAGCCCTTGAAGAACGCATTATTATGATCCAGGATCCTGGTGTGGTTGTTGTTGTTGACGTTCCCGGTGTACTGTTTTTCAAGTAGTAAGGTGTTCATGGGGAAGTACCATGACTCTTTTAAACGCAGTTAAGTCGTGCTACTTTTCGTATTACTGCCTGAAAAGTATTAAGGAAACAATTTCGAGTATCCGAGATGGTTTCTTTAGATTCGTGCGTATACATATAGCAGTTGTGAATTCGCTTCTTCTGGATGTGAACTAATCTTTTACGAGAACATCTTTTGCGCTTCTCTCTCTCTCAAAGTATTAGTCTTATCTTGAAGTTTAATTAAGCCGACTAGGCCATCATCATTTCAAAGTTGGTCTAACGTATTCCAGGAAGGAGCTAAATTAGGCATGAAGCTTTCATCTTCATTTCCACGGTTGCTTAGCTTGCTTCTGAACATTGCTCGTGAGACATTTCTCTGCAAGTCGTACCATAAAACTAGAGTTGTTAAAATATATACAAAATATACATCCTTCATAAAAGCAATGGTCTGTTTAGCAGCAATACATTTTTATGTGCAATATACGTAATTAGGTGGATACATTTCAAACCCGGACATAATGATATTTTAGAGCAGCACGCACGGTCAGATATTTGGCAACAAATTGATATGCCCAAGACATTCTCGCGCTATATGAAACATGACATTAAAATTCAAAGACTCGATGAATCATCGACACAGCAACTTACGATTCTGGACGCTTCTCTTGGATTTTGCTTTGCCATTAGCACCCAACGTTAACCGGCTACCCATATTCCGCGCCAGCATCCTTACAATATGCGGATGAACTTGTTTACGGTATTACATATTTGCCTTCAGTTTTAGCGCTAATGCGCAGTACGCGAAGCGCCACCTTAACAACTACTTCCCAACGTATACGTATTCGCAAGATCAACAAATGGCTATATGGACTACGGAACCGGAGCTTATAACCAAGTTTCTCGCACGAATCGCTCTCGTCTGATATATACGAAATTTGCTTTGCTAATTTCCTCGGCCGTTGCGAAAACGCCTCGGTCCATAGCCAACCACAACGCCGCGTATAAGATAGCTAAAACTGAGGAAAGAAAAAAAGATCAAACAAAAGCGCGATAAAGAGCTCCTCGCATGATTTCCCTGCGAGCCAAACGAGTCCACTTTTCAAGACACGCGCACATAGGCACACATCCGCCAGAGAGACACGTACACTTTGTATGTACGGTCGAGCGTACGTTGACGCTCGACGAGCGCGTCATAACTCGGCTCTCTTTGTTTACTTCGTCGCTTCTGGTGTGTGTGTGTGGGTGTATATGTAACACGTATATGTATGCAGCTCTTCCCACGCATTGCCAATGACGACGCGATGGTGAATGGATGATCCGCTGCTGCTCGACGACGTCGTCGGTGCACACGAGAGACACCCAATCCGTGCACACACTGCACTAGTGTCTCTGTGGATCGACTTACGATTCTCCGCTCGAGGAATCCTATATAAGATGTCATCCTATATATTATATGTACAAAGTAGGATTCGAGTCGCATGAATTTTTATCTTCGTGCGCGTATTTCCTTACCGAGCGAGTGCGCAATTGCGGTGTTTTTTCTTTAATGCGCGCCACTGCAGCAGCGGTTTCCATGTGGACGGGTTTCGAACGGCCGCCGCTTTGTTATCGGCTTTCTATTCCCTCGTGTTTTCGTTTTTATCTACGCAGGAGGTTTCAGCTGACGCGCTATATACATTGGTATATATATCATAACGTGGCAGTTGAGCACCGCGCGTGGTGTCTTGGAAAGGAGGATGACGACTGACTCGTTCTGTTTTCGATTGTCAAGTGCAGGGTCGTCATTGTTTGTGTATGTTTCAATAGATACTTAGCGCGGTTTGTTCGGCTGTACAGTGGATAACTTTTTCCGAAACTTTTTGGGGGATTACTTATGTTTGGTTTGCTTTATACGAGTAGCTCGAATTCTCGTCGAAATAATTTTGGAATGGAAACGTCGAAGATTTGTCTATCAATTTTTCGATAGCGTCGCGGATATTAATATATGTATTTATGATGCGTTTATCGGTATTTATCCGGGGATTTAATTCGAAGACACTTGAGAGCAATGTAAAGTCAAGCTTTTCTACGCAAATAAGCTTTCTGCTGAATTATATCGTTGATCGAGGTACTCGAAGGAGAAAAATTACATTATCGTATTATTTTAATTAATTTATATTTTTAAGCTTCATTATTCAATTCAAGATATCGAAAGTATCGTCGATAAAAAAAATTCCACATTTTTATCATTTACAAATTAAAGTCAATCACGGAAAAAGTCTTATTTCGGAGAGTTTATAATCATAATACATTGGATGGATAGTTCTGCGTCACCGCAATTAACTATCGTTTTACGAAGGTAATCAACATTATTTTTAGAACGATTGGGTTGCATAAAATTACCTATTGCAGTTCTGGTATGAGTAACTAGAATTTGAAATTTTTAGACACTGTTCTGAATATACATTCATTAATAATAAATAATGTAAGTTAATTAGGGAAAACAATATTTCATTATCCTTGGTGGGAAATTGCCAAGTTAATATAATCGTTTTCTCAAGTTAACTAGTTTAGGTAATCGTCTAGGTAATTTCAATAAAATTGAACAATATTTTGTTAGTAAAATTAAGTAATAATAAAGAAAATTAAAGTACGCCATTTTCAAAATATATATTCTTCTCATTAAAAACTCGATTAAAAAATCATAAATGAAAAATGAATAAGGCTTAGGGAATAACACACGAATACTTATATTCTTCACGCGAGTAAATAATAAGTGCAGAAATCAACTCTCAATGTAGTTGACCCTTTGTCAAACTCCGAGCCAAGAAATGCAAATGAATTAAGTAAGCCTGTTTCAAACAGTCTAGGAGCCTTTGTTTCACGTCAAATTTCATTAAACATTCATTGCTAATGATTTTACAAAACCTATCGCAACTGATTGCATTCGAACATAAAACAACGATGCATTCGACTGCCTATAAACATTCTCCACAATCGCAAATCTAAATGTCGCACCTACATATATTATACACACGCGCTCCGTTATCAGAGTTTGTTTACCCGTGTGTATCGGCGCATCAATTAAAGAAACAGGCATATATATATATTAACAACAAGTCATATAGAAATACATAATAGCGGGGCTGGCGACACTAGAATCGACGAGAAAGAGAGAGAGAGAGAAAGAGCCCGTCACCAAAACACACGATAGAGAATTCCGCAGCCGCCGCTGGCGCGCTTGTGTACATTATTCGCCTCGAGGCGGCCAATCACCGTTCGACTCGCCGCTCACGCCATCCATTCTTAATTTAAGCCGTATCTCTGCGACTCTTGGCGTATACATATACACACACCTCCTTTAGGTCTGCTCCGGACTCCAAGCGTCGCTTTTTTAGAATTCTTTTTTTTTCTTCCCCCCAACTCTTTTGTTGTCATTATACATATAGTCAGGTTATCCTTTGCACGGCGATAAAGAGACGCGTCGTCGTCGGTTGTACCTAAGCGCTGCGGCACGAACAGAAAAGTTGCGCGAATAAAGTGCGCCGCCGACGTTTAGACGCGCGCGCAACCGGGGGGGAACTGCTATACACGCCGTGGACGCGTGCAGAGTCGAGGCGACGACGCGCACTTGTGTATATAACATATACTCGGTACGTGTGTGCAGCGCGTCTCTTGTTTCTATATCCAGGCGCTTTGCTTTAAGGACGCTGCACACCGACTGCCTTTCATGTCTGCGGCTTATACATGGAATTGACCAGGAGGCTTTGGAGTTTCAGACGGCTTTGGAAATCTGATGCTTTGAGCGATTTGGTATACGTCTATTACGTGGCCAGCTTTGAATCAGAGTTTAGGTGTAGTGGATATTTCTTGGTTCGAGATGTTTTGAAAAAAAAAAATACATAATACATAATAAATGTCGGATGGAATAATTAACATTCGACGCGATGTGAGTCATCGTGTTTACCTTACACTGCAAACATTTGCTATCCAGACTATATTGTTTTGGAACGAGGCTCCTTCTTGCGCGTTGTAGTTCGTGTTTTTTTTTTTTCATCTACTTCAGAAAGTCAATCATATATCGACTAATGATATTGTCCTAAAGCGGAAACACTTTATTCCAACATATACCGATAGAAGAAAAAGAACGATTGATAAAGCATCGAGAAGCGAAATTTTCGCAATCGCGGAATTGAAAAAAAAAAAGTCAGAACTCTGACGCTGCGCAGAAAATTTGAAAAAAAAAGCCTCTAAGCTCGATAAGACGTAGTCATTGACCTTAAGATAAAAACGCATCATCGCCGTTTATACCCATCGTATACACTGCAGAGCGCGTCGCCTCGCAAACTTGCCATGATGATAGACACACGCGGCATTCGGTGCACGTGCGCGCCGACGAGAGAGGAGAGCACCTCACGCGAAAGAAACATGTTTTGCCCCGCCTCGCTTCGTATAGTCAAGGAGGGGAAACCTATACCGATAATACCTGCATTTCAGCTGTTGATGCAGGGGGATCACGATTGAATCATTGCCGTGTTTTCATTTTGGAAGATGATAAAACGATTAGGACGATTGATTGTTCTTGCCTGTAATGCGAGATGTGGGAGATGGTCGGAAATTCAAGGATATCCAACGGAAATTCTCAATGCTGCAAAATGCGTTATATATCTATATCGCTCGGCAAATCGAGGCTCGCAACTTCCGGTGTTCTCACATATAAGCGCAACAACAAAAAAAAAAGAGAACGAGCGAATCGTCTGCAGAATCAAAAAATATCCAGTAGCCACGGCAATTTCAAAATAACACACGTAATCTTCTTGACAGATCCCGCAATCTGGTGATAATTACGCGCAGTCGTGGCGCCACACGAGAGTAGAGAGAGAGAGAGAATATATAATTGCGCTCACCAACACAAAACAAGCTTACCTATATTTATCCCCTGTGCAGGTTTTTACAAAATTGTCATCTTCGCGATCCAAGTGCGTAGATGGCCTGCAAGCGCACTTACGCGCCATATGTATCTCAAGCGAGTGTAACATGAAAATTTGGATCGCACCAGAATAGACCGCGACTGCCACTGCCTCGCGCGTGAACTTGAACTCCTTTGCGAGAAAGGAATAGAGTACAAAAGAAAGCGGGAAAGAAAGAGAAAGAGAAAGAGAGAGACAAAAGTGGCACGGACATCTGGCAGAGTCATCTCTCTATTGTTTTTCTTCTGCGTATTTGACGTGTTTATTGTTATATTAACGAGCGGTGATTAACGACTGTCTTTATAATGCGAAAGCGGTGAACGCAGTGCAACTTTAGCTTTACCCCGATTGGCGACAAAACTTTTGCATTGATTTTCCGTAAAACGAGTTTAGAAAGATTAGCGTTGTATCCAAGCGAGTGAACGGATTCGTATGCGTACACATTATATGTATATATGTTACATATACGCACCGAGAGAGTCGCGAGCGTATGTTAATGCACTTGTAGCCGCAGCACGAGCTCCGACGACCACGACGACCTTGACAGTGCATCTCTCGCGGAGTCGCTGATTGATATCGCGTGACGCCGTTTCTTTTTCCACATGCCCCGCGCGATGTTCTGGCGGAAAAAAAAACACAGAGGCTTCGCTCTTGTGCGTCTATGTTATTCCTTGCGTCATTCCATTAGCGTGAAATTATCGATTTTCCTGCGTTTCTCTCTTTATACTGCATTTTTTATACATACGAGTGTCTTCTATTATCTGTATTATGCTCGATTAATCGATGTGATTCTTGCGCTTGGCGATTAATTGTTTCATCGCGCGATTTTATCTCGTGTTGAGTGCCCACACTGTCATAAATGAATTTTTGACTGAATGAGCTGATTCTTAACTTAACGCTTAACATGCTGAAAAGGAATATTGATCTTGACGAACGATTTTGCGACTTGCGTGTTTCCGCCGTTTACTTAATCAGCGGAAAATTTTTCATTTCGATATAGCAAAATCGTCCACGTATCCTTTGTTCGAAAAATGTAAAAAGAAGAAAAAAAAAGAAAAAAAAGAACACTGAAAGAAGAGTTTACATCAGTTTCCCTCGTATTCTTTATACAGTGATCAAACTATGATCAAACTATAATTACCTTTCTTATAAACGTTTAACGATTTGGCGTTCACGAGGTATATAGAAACGAGAGACCAAAGTAACTAAGTAGTATAGAGCGAGACGAAGAGATATAATAAGGCGCTAAGCCGCAATGTATTTTTAAACGCGGCAAACAGTACCCACTGACACACTCGGCGCGCACATGCCGCAAATACATATATAACTCGGCATAAGAATTTCCTGAGCTGTCAACTTGTATCTCTCGACGCGCCCCCGCACTGCTTTTTCACTCTCGCGAATAATTATAATTGCGATTAACGCCAAAATTGCATTGGCAGTGGATCTCGATAAAATAAACATTATCGTTTTAATAAGCAAGTATGTCGGCTGCCAGTGCGAGGATTTTTTTTCCTGACACGTGTATGTTTTTAGTGGACGGACCAAGGAATTTTCTTTGTTCTCGCGCTAAGCGGGAATTTCCAGTCCGTCGCGAAAAGAAATGATGATACATTATTTCATTTTATTCCGGTGGTGAATTTTACTTAGTTAAAATTAAATGATCTTTGCTATTTTATATTGTATATATGCAGTATAGTGACCAGTATTGTAATTTTTCATATAACACTGCGTTCAAGATATTATATAAAGCATCGACATTATCCAACTGCACGCCGCGCAAAACGCATATCTAATTAGCCAGGATTCACACAGTATTAAAAAAGAAAAAAAAAGGAGACAACCGCGCGGCAATAATCGTCATAACTTACGCTTTAATCGCCGACGCGTACATATCCATAAAAGCCACCGAGGGGATAATTTTTTCTCTCTCGATATAATTCGCGATCGCGTGTGCACTGTCTTTCCCCCTCTCTCTCTCTCTTTGTTTTTTTTTTCCTTTTCGCCGCAATCCACCTGAACGACTCGCGCACGCGTTTATGTTATACGACGAAGTACGAGAGAGTATATGAGCCACGTCACGAGAACGCCGGTGACTGTGTGCCTGTATATACATAACTTTTAACGAGTTTGTTCACCTCGAACCTCGCGCTTTATACGCGTGTCGTTCGGTTTTTTTTCCCCTCGCTGTTCAAAGAAGAAGCATTAGTTTTAACGTTCCGCGCGATCTCACGGCTAAAACGATCTTCCGTGCACTTATTCGGATTTCAATAATAAAATTGTACAAAGCGACTGGTGAGACATGAAAATTTACGGAAGTAATACATAGTTGAGTATGGCACTGCACGGTGTTTTTCTTTTTATACTATAGATATACACGCACACTTTTGGAAGTCTTCTTAATTGCTGTTTTATTATTTTATCAAAAGTGTACAAAGTTGGCGAATCGTTGTATAGAAACTCGTTATCTCGCCGCTTTCGTTACGTATACACACACGCGCGCGCCGTGTACGTGTAGCGGTAGCTCAAAAAATTGAAAGCGCTATCGATTACGCACTGCGCACACGCGTAACGTCGCACAGGCTGTTGCTGGTGTGCTGCAGCGGATAGTCGCTCGTTACACAAGAGAGTCGCGCGCGCGCCCGCGGCCGGATCGATGAGTCGTCTCGGTTGTACGGCTGATAACAGGCCTCGACGTTCGCCTACGTGTAGCCATTCAACAGTTGGATGCGTGTTCCCCCCTCCCTTTGTTCGGGTTCTGGACAGAAACATTTCCGACCAAGTGCAATTTTCCTCCCTTTCAACCAATATTGCACAATACGATTCTAGAATTTGTTCGAATAATAGAGATTGCACGTGTAGGTGTCGTTCCGTTGACGCGTCGTCGTGCAGTTGGATAGAGAAAGAATGAGTCAGCTGAGTTCACCGTCAGTGCATGTAAATGCTCGAGGGGAAAGAGTTCGAAAGTCTCGAGTTTCGAATGGCGTGCGCGGCAGCAACGTATTAGAAAACTTTTCGTACATATATATACCCGCACCATTCAGCCGCAGACTGCGTGACTCTTTTCGCCTTCGTTAATACGACGAAGGAGAGAAATCGCTCGGAGACAATGGGACTGCAACGCGAGCAGCGTCGATACCATTATGCGAAAGATCGAGAAAATTGTGATTCACCGCTCCCGATAGAGAGGCTTTCATTAATTTTATTGATGAGAGACTGCACCGAACACTGCCGATATCCGGTTGTTCTCTACGTGTAGGCCGACTTGAGCGGCAGATAAAAGGGTTTTGTTTTCATCGCGGTGTATACATAGTTTTTCATCAGCTGCGGGGAGACGTTTTTTGCGCGCTCGTTATGTATTTGTAAACAGACACGGTTTATTTTCGGTCCGAGATTGCGAGCTTTCGATGATATTGCAGTTTACCTTTTGTTTTCCTTGTCATTGATTCTCTTATTTTAAGAATATTTTGGAAGCTGCTTTATATATTCGCTATAGATTTTTTCGTAACTTTCCGCTGTTTTCTCAAATCTGCTGCAGTTCACCGTTATACGTATTATTTGCCTTTTAAATGGTTGTAGCGCCGGCGGAGAGAAATTGCTCGACCCCTCGTTATTGCCATGTGGAATCTTTCCGTCACCGCTTTAAATAAGTTATACTATTTATATCGACACTCAAGGTTGTAACGTTGCGATTATTAAATTATGCTCTCTCCAAACAGATTTATCTCGAACGAATGCCATAACAAATACTCTTTTCAATTATCTCCCCAGCGCGTGCAGCTTTGTCCAAACCTTTCCTTTCAATTTTTACACAACTTTATCGGAGCTGCACCTTATTACAAAAAAAAAAAAAAAACACTTTTGTGTCTGATTAACAATCGGTATTAGGGAAGAATAAAAAAGCAAGCGTCGTTGCCTCGCCTACAAGATTCACCGAAGAAATTACAATATACATCGCGGATCTGAATGCACACGCACACAATGAATCGCGTGAGGCCGTGCGCATAAGGTCTCCTCTTCTCTTTGTCCGAATGCTCTCTCGCGGTGAATATATACTTATACACACGACTACCGCACGTGAGAGAAACAATGGTTGTGTGTATATTTATAAGCGTGGCGTTATCGTCGTCGCGGGAGCTTCGCCTTATCGCCTATACGAGCTCTCTTTTTGTCCTTCTTTATTACACGTCTGATACGATACACACCTTATACCGGATTTTCAGATTATTGCCTATGTGCTCGAAATACACGCTGCGGCATTGTTTCTCATATCTAAACTATATAGATAACCAACGCCTTTTTTTAGGTACGGAAGGAATGGTGTTCTTCATTAATGTAGAAACTCTATGTATATATAAAGGGGAAGAAACTGTCACAGAATAATCGTGTGGAAAAAAAAATAGATTGAGAAAGAGAGATGAAAAGGTAATCTCATTAACGCAATTATAACGCATCGTTTTTATTTGTTGCAGGATGTCGATCTGGACAAGAACACAGACTGGATATACGAGTGGAATACCAAGCCTGAACACTTCATGCCGAAGTAAGCGTAATTCTTTTTTTTTTTTTTTGCTTAGAGACGCGTGGTCGTATTTTTTTTACATTGGCTGCCGTTCGCGAGGGAATGGAAACTTTGTTTGACTTGTATTAATCGCTGCGGAGTTGCGTATTCCGGTGTCATATATATATGTTTACATTTAATTTATTGGGAATTAAATGTCAAGTTGCGTTTTGCATTCGGATTGTGCGTGTATATACAAAGAGGATCGATGATAAATAGTCGGCAAAATTGATAAATCGTTAGGGTATTATACATCCATTACTATTGTCATATATTAAATTATAATATTAATGGCACGTCTTGTATAAATTACTGCAAATCAAACATTTATAAAATTATTTATAGCAGAAAGCCTTCCAAGCGTAATTTCACTTTATTCAATGTGAATATGAGTTGCTTGCAATCGAAACAACACGAAACGTAAATTACACTACCAAATGTCATACCTTTTCTATTTTCAATTTCGAATAACCATAAATTTCAATCCGAAAGCTTTTTAAAATAATGAAAAATTCATTACGTACGGAAAAAAAAAGGAAAAAAAAAACTAAACGCGGTAAACGATGAAACGGCTTTGTAAGAGGCTACCCATTAGCTTTCACGCGAAAGTTTGCACAGTCGGCTTTTCAGAAAGAGCCGCCCTGCCTTATACGCATACTGTGTGTGTGTGTGTATGACTATATGTGCCGCCGTTCAATTGACAATATATCGCGGTCTTGCGTATCTGATTCCCGACGTGGAAATTCGCTAGTTTCTTGATGTTTTTCACTTGATGCTTTTCACTTTCTAATGGTGTTTCGCGCTAAATTGAAATCAGAATCGAAAAATGATAAAAGCCATCGCAACGATTAAATCAATAATATAAATATAACATTACGAGGAGAAATTACTTTCAAATTGCAATCAATCGAACCTCGTGTCGTACAAGATTACTCGTAATAAAAATGTATGTAAATAAACTTCATGCGATACATCAAGACTCGTGTATTTTATCACACAAATAAAGAGCTACACTACGCTTTTTTCCAGGGAATTCAGCTTCTCAAAAAAGCGCATATCGATCATTTTTTAATTAACACCGCTCTCCCTAATCTTATTTATAACTCTATATATACGCGCTTTATCAAAAAGCCGATAATAGTTTCTCTCCGCACATGACAAACTATATACCGAACTAGCAAAAAAAAAAACATCTTAAAAATAATGAGACGCAAATCGTCGACCGAATTCGCGGAAAATCGAGTCTCAGGGAAAATCCAACGACAGAGAATAAAACAGAAAACGGCAGGGGGGGAAGAAAAAGTGTAAGCGTCAGCTCATCCGTAACATGCAGCTTTGACGGAACCTCGCTAAAGCGCAGTCGGTTTTATCGCTCCATAAGCCGTAAAAAGCGTACATAAGTGTATATATAACACAGTAGAGACGGGGGGGAGAATCATACGCGATTGATAATGAATGAAAGGAGGGCGAATTTTTGCGTTGTATGCACACGCGTGTGTCTCTGTGTGCTTGTGCGATACTTCCCTATACCAAGCCGCAATATTGATCCTCTTGTTTTTGTTTTTGTTTCTCTATCAACTCTCGCAGAGACTTGAAACTGAAGCACCAGCTGGGCATGGGCAGACGGAAAACGTACAGCATAAGGACGGCGAAAGTCGGCAAGAACGGCCTCTTCTCCAAAGAGGTGCTCTACACGCTCTTCTTGACGAACATACTCTCTCTCCTCATTGGGACTGGAATCGGGTGAGCGGCGCAATTATATACAGTATTATACATTAACTCGCTGAGAGTTCGTAACTATCGTGATTCACCGAGGCTTTGTATCATTTTTTTCTAATGTGCAAAAGTTGGGAGAATATCGATTGGCTTCGTTTTCGATGACTTTTGTTGTTCGTTAAGGGGCAGTCGGACGAGTATAGTTGCGAAATTTACGGTTTCGTACTTTTTTCGCACAATTTTCAATATTTTAACATTTTGCAAGTTGAGCCGAATTCAACTCGAAAAATGTTAAAATATTAAAAATTGAACGAAAAAAGTATGATACTGTAATCGTCGGTAACTATGCTCCTCCGGCTTTCCGTCAACGGGGTTCGGCTGCTCCCGGTCGAGCTCCTTGCTCCTATGATGATAAATAGCATATAAATTTTATAATATGTTTTTTTTTTCATTGAATTAAACAAAACTAACGCCTTTTTTATTTTTGTCGCAGTATGTTGCTGACTAGGCGAGGACTGATGGTGTCGCGCGTGACCATCGAATGAGAGCAGCAACTTGCCCTGGAAGGAGCACGCCAGGTCTCTTTTTCAAGAGAAGCAGGAGAAGGAGGAGGAGGAGGAAGAGAAAGAGAAAGAGGAACGAATTAAAAATCGAGACACTGGCTGGCTTACATGCATTGTATGCATAAGTAAAAAACAAACACACACACTCACACACACATTGATAAACACATGGATAGCGAAGACTGAGCGAAGCGTAAAGTAAAGCTGGCTTGGATCGCGTCTATATAGCCACGTCCAATGCCTTGGCTCCGAAATGTTGCGCACGATACTATACAGATAATACAAGAAAAAGAAAAAAATCATTACTAATTAATAGTGACAAAAAAAAAAACAAACAAACAAAACACATCTAAGCGTCTGTGAATTCTACTTGATATATTATTATTATATATGAAAGAGTAATGGAAAATGGAAGAAAAAAGAAGTCTATATACTATCCTTTATTTTGTTAATTCTATCTCTTCGCCTTGTCGTAGACTCCGTGTCGTTCTCTTAATAAAGAAACAAACAAACGCTAATGACTTAAGCATTCGAATAAGTTGATATCTAGCGATGGAACTAAGTATGTATAAAAAAAAGCACAGATACAAAATGAAAAAAAGATAAAAATAGGGAGAGAGCGAAGACGGATTTTTTAACTGAAAGGACCAGATTTAGTAGTAGTTGAAGATTCTGATCGTCCGTCGAAATATGCGAAAGAAGTGAAAAAATACAAAAAAAAAACTACAATTGTCCATTTTATACTGTTTCTAATGCGTTTCTATCTGCGATAGTTTTTAGACAAATAGCTTGCATAGTATTTATATGATCTATGGAAAGATGAGGGCTAACGAAACGATTCACGTGGGTATGTACTTGTGAAAAAAAAAACTATTGAATGTTATTGGTATAATATGGATGAAATTAAAAATTAATTTCATTAAAAAAAATTGTTTTCCTTGGCTGTACAGCTGTTTTTGTGTGAATAAAATTGCGTTCCCGCATAATTGATATATTAATTTATTTTTCATTCTATAAATTCATTTTACGGAATAATTAAGCTTCTGATTATGTTTTGGGCCTCAAAACTTGTAAATCAATCAGGGTCTATTTATCAGTAACGTTCAATAATTTTTTTCAGGAATATTAGTGAGCGGACGAAATGAGGATAGAGCGGAGGATTGGAGTTGACATTTAAAATGAACATGAATGTGGCAGAATTTTCTGCGAGGTTAACAGGGTTTCCCTTAAGAAACTACTGCAATCGTTTACATACAATATTAAGTTTCCTATACCGAATTGCTAATAAAAATTTGCTATGCCGTTTTAAATCAACTTTTTTAAAATTGAGATAATACATCTTTTCTAGTGGAAAAATTCCTTACACAGTAAAATAAAAATTTAACTTAAAAATAAATGATAAATCCTCCGATTGACACTTTCTCGTCCTCCTTAGAGTAAATGTCAATTGTACCTGTTAAAATCAGTTTCATCGACAGCATTGAAGCAAATAGTGCCCAAAAAGAATGTAAATACAAGACTACTTACTCTTCAAAGTGAAATTCGATAATTTTATTTAATTAAAAGAAAATTGTTAAAAACAAACCTAGTCGATTCCAAGCAAGTGATGAAGGAAAAGAGAATTTGATTTTGTCTGTGAATTGATGCAATTAATTGTTTTTTTCTACTACTGATTTAATTTTTCTAGTTTGATAAATTTGATAAGATTAAGATTTTTACACTATTAAGAAATTGATGTAATAGCACTATTCAATTTTTAGAGAAAGGAAAGGAAATAAGAAAATGTGCCACGTATTGAAATACGTGTTTGTAAGAATGGATGTATGTATACATATTTATAGTGATAATACTAACTATATTGTAATTAATATTGTTTAAAAAATAGTTATTGTCATTTTACTCTTCCGTTAGCAAAGTATGGTGTCAAGGTAACTCTACAAGTTCTTTTACGAGGCACAAGTTATTTTTTCTTTGGATAAGATACAAATTTCATGTTTACAATTTATCAGTACTACATAATAAAGCATTTTGTAAAATTAATATATTGATTTTTAGATGATTTATTGAATTAAAATTTTATAAGTAACAAATATTTGCGTTAAGCTATTACAAAATTTATCCAATATAACTTGGAAAATCCATGCTTGATATACAGTTTGTATCAAAGTTTTATAAATCTGACTATATTTCTTGCACAATATATACATATTTAATAATGTCTTTGGTATCGCATATATATAACTAAAGAAGGATCGTGCATAATTATAAACTTTCAAAAACAATCAAAGTGTTTTATAATTAAGATATTTATAATAAATATTTTTATCATTATTCAAAAGGTCGTTTTGATATTCGTTTTTATTTTATGCAAACATATACTAAACCTTTAATGTAATTCGCAAACCTATGAAAATTCACAATCAAAAGTTTTGTATAAAAATAAAAGCCATATTTCACAATCAAAATTATATATCTATTCTATTACATGTAATTAAGTTTAAATAGAATTAATATTTTAATATGAATTCGTATAAAAAAGGTATGAAATGCTTCTATGTTCTACCAAGTTTGTTCATTGAAATTTAAAAAATAATATTAAAAATCCAATCATTATTAGAAGTAATTTATATAATGGGATAGGTTTATTATTATATGAATGCAAGAACTAAAAAGTACTAGAAGAAAACTAGAGATGTTATTGATGTTTTCTCCATGTTTCTTTATATTTTAATTTTATGAATTAAGAACCTATACTTATTAATAGAATTAAATTTAACACAAAACGTACTTACTTAGATTGGACAATTATGAAAAATAATGAAATGAAAGATAGTGATTAGTCTAAAAATAATACACATTAGGAGGAAAATACTTTACAAAATATATGGCTTATACATAGATGACTCATTCACATGATGATTAATTACTACATTATTAAAAAAAATATGTAAAATGGAATAGTTTTCGAGTATTTTATGATGGAATAAGTAGGTAATTATAATAGTTTTTTTTAATATTTATTAGTCGAGAAATTTTAAATTTGGTTTCTCGCTCCAGTAATGTCGCTAGGGGAATTTCTATATAGAGAAATTCATAAGGACCCTATACCAGTAGCGGAAGAAGCGCCATTGTATGCTCTTGCGCTTGCGCTCACGTTCTCCAGAAATGGTCAAAAGATGCTCTCATTTCCGTTCCTTTCGTGCAGTCTTTATACTCGCGAGAGCTCGTCAACATGGCTGCCTCGTCTGTGCATATTGCCCGACGATAAGCTCGCGTGGGAGAGAAAAAAAAAGGAGATTTCCAGTAAGATTGTTCAAACTGAACAGTTAACTTTATAAACATGACGGCGATTCCTGGATCCATCGCCTTCGACGAGTACGGCAGGCCTTTCCTGATACTGCGTGATCAGGATAAGCAAAAGCGTCTCACCGGCAACGATGCCATCAAGGTACCTGCATAACCTCGTTTTGCTTTTTCCTTTTAAATTTCCGAATAGTTTTCGTTATGATTATAACTAAAGATTTGTCATCTAATTACAAATTTATGTTACTGTTGATTTTCTACTTATTTGATACAAATTTGAGACATATTAGACAGTGTTTTTTGGGCGTAAAATAACACGCACGTGATAGTCTGGAAAAATGGCCGCTTTATGATGTTAAGCTGGAGTTAAAAATCACGTACAATTCGATTTTTTTTATTAAATTTATGTAATATTATGCTTATTTTTCGTAAAGTTATACAGCAAGTCTATATTTGTCGATTTCATAAGTTAATGGTAATAGAGATGTATTAAAATTTTTCTTTTCAATTATTTGTATCATGCACATGTTTTTCATGGTCTTTGTATTCTGACCATAAATGGAAATGCTGTAAAGTGAATGTAGGAATAATTATGAAAATAAAACTAAATAAAGAATCAAATAAATTTAACAATTTCAGTTCACGAATTGCTTATAGTGCTTCCAATAAATTATTTTAACATAAAACTTTTATAAATATAATTTGTTCATAGCTTGTTTGATGATTAATTTTTTTTCATAATTTTCTCACAATTTACAAATAATATAAGTAATAAATAAACTGTTTTTGTATCAAACTGTAAATTATGCATAGTATAAATTTGACAATTAATTTAGATTTATGCAATTGCAATATTCTTGTCATAAACAAGTTAAAAATGTACATTGTATATAATTATCAATAAATGAGAAATTTATTAAAATTAACAGTAAAATTAATTTAGCATCTATTTAAATAATTAGCATAGCTGTTTTACTCATTCGTCTCAATAATGACAATAGGATCTGAAGAATTTTCATATAAGTTTGGTAAAAAAGAATTTTTCATTTTAGCCCAATGATGATGCTTGTCTGTAGAGAAGGATCAAAAGTCGAAGAATTGATTAATTTATTTTCATTAACTTTGGTTGTTCAATTGTGATAGAGAAGTATTTCTGTTATTTGAGCTTAAAGTTCAATAGACAAAGTATTTCAAGAGTACAACTTTGTCCAGAATATATTCCATGATAACAATTATTTTCTGAGGGCATTTCACAAAAAGAAAATAGAAATCTGCCAATTGTCCGATGATGATTAGGGTGTAGAGAATATATAAAGTTGTTAAATTGATTTACTTTGTCTCAAATGACTTTTGTTGTTCTTTAACAGCAAATCGGCGGCTTTTATATTACATATCACAGCTTAAAGTTTAATGGGATAAATATTTCAAGGATAAGACTTTTGTACATAGTACCTTTTGTGATATGTGTGACCTCCTGAGGGCTTATATAAATGAAAAATTATTCTTGATTTAATATTTTAACCCAATGATGAGTAAATGTTCCAGAGAAGATATAAAAGCTGTAAATTTTGATTTGTCCCCCATAGCTTTTTAAGTTCAATTACAGCAGAGGGGTGTCTTTGTTTTTGAGCTTAAAGTTCAATAGATGAAATATTTCAAGTCTACAACTTTAGTTTTTTTGCCTTCTTTTTCTACTTTCTACTTTCCATGATAACAATTTTTTTCTGAGGGCATTTTAAGGTTTTCTGTCCAATGATGATTAGGGTGTTGAGAAAGTATAAAAGTTGCTAAAATTGATTTATTTCATCTTTAATGACTTTTGTTGTTCTTAAAAATTTAAGAATCTTTTCTGTTACATATTTGAGCTTATAAAGCTTAAGGGAAAAAATATTTCAAAATTAAAGCTTTTAATTTGTGCTATCTTCCATGATGAATAGGTCCTTCTGAGGGTTTTCTAAGTTTTAGCTCAAATAATTTTTGTTCTTTAATAAATACTAGATTGTATCTATTAGTTGAATTCTTTTATATAAACTTTTTATTTTGTTATTAAATCTTACTTGTAACTTGTAAATACTCTTCTAATATATAAATTTCTTGTGTGCAACTTGATTACAGTCACATATTACTGCTGCTCGCAGTATTGCTTCTACATTGAAAACTTCGTTAGGACCAAAGGGCCTAGATAAATTGATGGTTAGTAGTGATGGTGACATCACTGTAACTAATGATGGAGCTACAATCTTGAAGAACATGGATGTGGACCATGAAATTGCGAAGCTTATGGTCCAGCTTTCTCAGTCTCAAGATGATGAAATTGGTGATGGAACTACTGGTGTTGTGGTGTTGGCTGGAGCTCTTCTGGAACAGGCAGAGTATTTACTTGACAAAGGTATCCATCCAATTAGGATAGCAGATGGCTTTGAATTGGCTGCCAAATGTGCCAATGAACATCTTAACGAAATTGCTGAAGCCTTCCCGGTGAATCCCAACAATCTGGAACCTCTAATCAAAGTTGCCATGACAACTCTTGGTTCAAAAATGTAATATTAAAAGTACTTATTTCATATATTAACGTTTGATATGATGTTAAATTTTTATTAAGCATACATACCGTTTTCATGTTTTTAGATAGAAAAAAAAATGTAAAAAAATAAGAAAAAATATACTTATAATTCAATTAGCTTCAATATTAAAAATTTTATTAGAATAGAAAGTATTATGAATATTTATATTGTCCATGCCCAGTGATGACAAAGCACAACAGAGGAGGGTGATGGGCTTAAAGTATTGTTATGATAAAACTTTTTTCATATCCAGAATTCAATAAAATTTGATATTTTTTTTTTCAAATTTTGGTGAATTAGATCATGATTAAAATTTTCTTATTTCGAGAATAGGCCCTTTACTTAGGCTCCAATGATCAAAGATTATGAGATCTGAGGGCATTTTTTTCATATATCAAATTAATATTTTTTAAGAAGTAACTGAAAAATAGTGAATTAGATTTTGGTTTTCAGCGTAAACAAGTGTCATCGGCAAATGGCTGAAATTGCTGTCAATGCTGTTATGGCTGTTGCAGATTTGAAATCTAGAGACGTAAATTTCGAGCTCATCAAAGTTGAAGGAAAAGTTGGTGGACGTTTAGAAGATACAATGTTAGTTCGTGGTGTTGTTATTGACAAAGATTTTAGTCATCCTCAAATGCCCAAGGTACATTTCTAACATTTAGCTGTAAATAAGCTATTTATTTTTTAAAATACAATATTTTATTTTATGTATATATTTTAGCGTTTGGAAAAAGTCAAATTAGCTATCTTGACATGTCCATTTGAACCTCCTAAGCCAAAAACCAAGCATAAGCTTGATGTTACCTCTGTTGAAGATTACAAGGCACTGAGGAACTATGAACGAGAAAAGTTCATTGATATGGTCACAAAAGTTAAAGAAACAGGAGCTACTTTAGCTATTTGTCAGTGGGGATTTGATGACGAAGCTAACCATCTTCTTTTGCAAAGAGAATTGCCAGCTGTCAGATGGGTAGGAGGCCCAGAAATCGAAGTAAGCTTTTGTTTTATACACACATAAAATCTGTACAAATTATTTCTAAATAAGATTTATAATCAATTACTGCCCAATGATGACAAAGCGCCACAGAGGAGCGGGTAGATATTCGATAATCGTTTTACTTATTCTTCATAACTTTTTCTAATAAATATTAGTCAAAATTTTATTTGGGCTAAAATTAAGAGGAGAAGTTAAATGGAAATAGTCTTATGAGGATTTGATTCCTGCAGTGGCTCCTATGATAAATGATTATGAGATCTGAGGGCTTTTATTAATTTTTTATATACATATAATTAATTTTATATAAAAGCTAAGGTATAAGTTTAAACATGAATAGTTTAATTCATTTATTATAGTTAATCGCCATTGCCACTGGTGGACGCATTGTTCCTCGTTTTGAAGAATTAACACCTGAAAAGCTTGGCTATGCAGGCATAGTTCGAGAACTGACTTTTGGAACCACTAAGGACAGAATGTTAGTTATTGAGGAATGCAAAAATTCTCGAGCAGTCACAATTTTCATTCGTGGGGGAAACAAAATGGTAAGAATAATATTAAATTTTTGTTACAAAAATCGTGGCAAGGAGAATTCCAGTAGTGCCTTATATGCATTAACTGTTCAGACACCTTGCAAAATTAAAGAATCTGAGTTAAATACTTGTTTTATGATATTATTATTATTAAACTAAACTTAGGTCCTACATTTTTTTTTTAATAAATATAACTATTTTGAAAGTAAAAATAACAATGAAGTTTTTCATAGCTTTTTGTTAATTTTTCCAAAAACTGTCTTTGTGCTGTGTATTACATACGCTAAAAATAATCTACATTAGCAGAAATATTTAATTCAATTACATTAATCTCTAATTTATTTCCAGATTGTCGAGGAAGCCAAACGTTCCATTCATGACGCTTTGTGCACGGTGCGTAACCTTGTGACGAACGACAAGATCGTGTACGGCGGTGGTGCTGCCGAGATCTCGTGCTCATTGGCTTGTGCTGCGAGTGCCGACAAAATCAAATCTCTCGAGCAGTATGCTTTCCGGGCATTCGCCGACGCCCTCGAGGCCATTCCCATGGCACTTGCCGAGAACTGCGGTCTGTCGTCGGTTTCTGCACTGTCGGAAGTCAAGTCTCGACAGCTTGCTGACAAGAATCCTGCGCTTGGTATCGACTGCATGAATCGTGGTACTTCGGGTACGTTTCATAGTTTTTTCTTTTATCTTTCTTAACATTTTTGTCAAAAAATTTCGCTTCTAAATAAAATCAGTTTGCAAGGAGAATTACAGCGATGTTATTAATATGTCTAACTGTCCAGACACCTTGCAAAATTAACGCATCTAAACTTTTCCTCTAGTTTAATACGTACTTTTTATTATTAAACTAAGTTTAGGTTCTACAATATTGATTAAATGTAATGTATATAATCAAATTTTTCGACAAAAGTAAAATGCTTATTTCGCATAGTATTGAAAAATTATATGTCATTAAATAAAATGCAATATTTTTTCAGATATGAGAGTACAAAATGTGATCGAATCACTTAAAAGCAAAACTCAACAAATTTTGTTGGCGACACAACTGGTCAAGATGATCTTAAAAATCGATGACATCCGCTCGCCAGCTGATGCTGGATATTAATAAGCTTAACGTTTTTTATTATAAATATAACGTCATAAAATTGTTACAGAATGAAATTGAATATTTTTCGTGCCGAATTAACACGCTTCATTTTATCTTTAATTTTTATTACACGAATATTGCAACACAGATGAGCGTCTTTTCTATTGGAACGCAACATCATAAAAAATAATTTATATATGAATAAAAATATAAAATCGTAAATGTAGTGTTATTTTATAACATTTCCTGATGATAAATCCTAATCAAAGAATTTAAATACTTTTATAATCAAGTCATTTCTATCCAAATTTTTTTATTTCAGTAGATAGTATTTTCCTTGTTAAATGTTATAAATTATTTTTATTTTTATAGTCTTATAATGATCGAAATAATTATTGAAAGTTGTATATGAACCACAAGTAGTTGCAGTAGCGAAATCCAAAGAACCACCAGTTTCTAGCAACATGATATAGGAGACATCAGTTTTTTGGGAAAGGCGATTATATCTAAAACAATAAGACTTCAATTGGCTATGCTATTATGGTAAGTTTTCTATTTTTAATTTAGTATTTTTCATGTTTGGTTTTAATTTATGATGATGAATATTGTGAAAGGTTTCGTTTTTATATTCACGGTCGGAAATAAATTTTTGAAGAAAACCTTGGCAGTCTGATTAATTCTATTTTATAAACACACTTTAGCATATTCATTAGTATGCATAAATATAACATAAATATTTTTATTGTGTTACAGGGATTGAGAAAAAGAATCGACATAAAAGCTGTGGAGAAGACAGCTATTGAACTCATGAAACAAACCAGAATTTCTGCAGGGAAGACAATTACAGCTTTTACAAATACCCAGAATGATATTGTCAATAATATTATGGTAAGATTTCTGTTTTTAATTTATATTCTTTATATTCGTTTTTTAAATTATTATGATGATCAATGTGAAAGGTTTCGTATTTATATTCACGGTCAGAAATACATTTTTTGAAGAAAACCTTGGCAGTCTGATTATATCTATTTTACCAAAAAACGTATGTTGATTGTTTGATTGTATTATTAATATATTTGTTCTTGTGTTGCAGAAGTTGACAATGTCCATATGGAAGTAATCAATCATCTTTATAAATTTGTTAAGATATGTTCGTTGCACCTAATTGTGTGAGGGATTATTTTATCATCAATGTATCAGCCAATTGAGTCTTGGTATATCATCGCTCTATGGATTACAGCATTTTGAGATAAAGTAAAAATTTATGTATACATTAAATCATATAATAAACGCAAAGAATTTTTTAAAAAGCTTCTTTTTTGTTCAACACATTATAAATTAGTTTTAAAGATTAGATGTTTATAAATATAAAAATTATAAAAATATATAAAGTATTTTCTAATTTCTTCAATCTTCATAACGTAAATATTAGTAAGATTTTGATAAAATATTATACAAATTAATTTTATCTTTGCAATAAATATACTTAAATTTCTTCTTACTTGTATAAATTTAGATGGAAATGCTTAAAATAAATTTTTCGATAATATAGAATTTCATTTTACTCAGAAATAGTTTTAGCGGTGAAAATATAAAATGTGTTCATGTAGTGGTTGTGTTTAAAAAGGCTAAAATATATGGTCACATAATAAACAGAGAAATTATTTTCAACGGTAATGTATATTATATTTAGGAACAAAACCAATTTGTCACATCGATTCTTGAAAATCGAAGATGTCAATGAAAGATATATCGTATATAGCTTCGCAGGAAAAAAAAATATTACATCTGATCATAGCGAAACAGTTTTTTCTTCGTAGTTTTTATCGCGATAATCTTATTTTTCAGAGAGATTTACAGTTAAGATGGGCACATTTCGTTATGGTCGTTAGTTGATCGTCCTTTTACAATATGACGGCACAGTAAAGTAAAAAAACAAAAATTCAAATAGGCACAAAAAGTTTTAATACACGGAATGGTAAAATGGCACTGAAAAAAACATGACATGCACGAATTGTTACGCGTGCATTTTCTTTTTTCAATCTAACGGAAAAAATTGTTAATAATATACATATATAAATATCTTTCTCTTCTCAGTTTAACTTCCTCGCAACAATTTTTATTCCTCTCTTTTATGTCTCTCGTATCACAAAATATACAATCTACATCAACAGAATTATATATTTATATATTCCTTCTCTGATTTTTCTTTTGTACATACATAGTAGTTACAATCGTTAGAATTATCGTTCGGAAGCGCCGATAAAAGAATATTTCATTAAAGTGTATTAAAAAATATTTTTTTTTTTTTCAATACATATTGAATGACACATTATTTTTCTCAGACACAAAGTCCCTTAATTTTCGTTCTGCGACTTTTTTTCGAAGTATCGCGATTAGGAATCAAACTGTTTTGAAAATAAACAAATGTAGATCAGTTTTTTCCATTTTCCGTTTTACATTATTGTATATAATTCTACACTCACTACTTCGTTTATTTTCCTCCTAACACCTCGTTCTCTTATATTTCTTTTTTTTATGCAGTAGTTGTTTAAGCTACTTTTGGTACTTTGTTTTCCTTAGTACAGTAAAAAATCAACTGCACAAGTTAGCTACATTTGTGAAAACCTAATTTGGACCGAAGAAATCTCTTAGTACATTTGTGTGCGAATGGAAGTATGACGAACTTGATTTATACGACTTCAGGAGATACTCGATCGCCTTTACAAATAACTCTTTATAATTTAGATAAATAATAATTATAATTTAAATATATTTTTCTACACTAAAATTATTACTTACACATTACGACGCGAATTAACGCCCAATTCCAGTGATAATTTACAATTCAATTTTATACAATTTAATATTTTCAATATAATATACCTGCTTTGCGTTATAATTTTTAGACCTGCTTCGAGTTCTTTCATTAATTACAATATATTCTCTAATTTATAACCATGCAATAGTTCTCTATATACTTGCTCAAAATATCTTTATAAGATTATGCATTTTAATTCGAAAATCTTTTTCAGGTATCTTTCTGACTAAAGCAATTTGAAACTAGCTAGGATAATTAAGAAGAGCATTTAAATGTTAAAATATCTATTTCTTCGCTTAATTAACCTTTTTAACTTTGCAGTCGTGATTTGAATCTATACAGTTCCCTAGTCAAACTATAAAATCCAAAAAAAGATGTCCGAATTAAAACATCAAATTCCAAAAATAATCTACTTATTTATATTCGATAACAACAATTTATTTGTATGTAGCCTTATAATTTTGATGTTTCGTTTTTGTTTTTGTCTAGTTTCTTCAAATAGCTGGGTATAACTCGTTCCGATAGTATGCTGCACAATTGCAAAAATAATCAAGGCTACCACAAAATCAACAATTATAAACCGCATCATCACTCTATTATCCGATTATATGCATTTCTCCTCACTCAAGACTAACGTTAAGTTGTGTATTACACTCTTTCTACGATGAAAAGCAGCTTCCGCTATGTATATATATGGCATTAAGTGACTTTCTATCTCTCTATCTCTCTATCTCTCTCTCTCTAATTCTCTGTAACTGCACTTTGAACACGAAACCTATTATGCATCGTAAAATACAAATTGCTCACGTAAAAAAAACATATAAAACGTGATCTTGGGGATGAGCCGCGCGCGCGCACATACATCGTCTATAACTTGTCTTTGTCTCTATCTAATATTTCTCTCTTCTTTCTACGCCTATTCATTGAGATATTATGCAAGCTATAACAGTACGGCGACGGTTGAATCGGACGAGAATTGATAAATACGTGTACATCCTATGATCGTTATTGCACGAACATTACATACACACATATATACCTATTTATATATATATATATATATAAATTATAGACACTACACGATTTCAAATATCTTTTTCATCTATCATCCGCTGCAAATATCACTTGTCGAACTAAAAAATCATGCGTGATGTGTGAGATATGCGTTGTCTCGAACGTATAAAGGCAAACGAAACGCAACGTATAGCGAAGGTTGTATATGGTTTCCTAGACCTTTTTGAGCATGGGCAAGTTAAGTATTTCCGGCACTTCGATGTCTTCCAGGCGAATGTTCGACGGACTGAAGGGGAATCTCACCGGATACGAATACTTGAGATCCATAAACAGCTATAAAACCATAACGAAAGTGTCATTATTGCGAAATTCACCGATATCTATTTTATTTTTAAGCTGTTCAAAATAAAAAAAAAAGAAAAAGAAGAATAGAAGAAAGAAGTATATGTACCTGTTCGATGTTTTCCCCGCGTTCCTGGAGCTTCTGTTGGACCTTCCTGATGAACGAGACCGGTACGCGGGTCTCGAACTCATCCGCCGGCGTGTAGAGATTCAGTATCTTGACGATCTGATTGGCGCTTAGCTTGTTGCACATCTCGCACACGGAATTGACGTCCTCGTCCTGTTTGCGCGCCTGTAGCAGCTGTGCCGCTTGGACTATAGGCTGCAGGGCTTCGGTCGCTATCACCAAACGCTGGTCCCTCGCCCACTGCTCCAAGTGGCTCAAGTTGTACCTGCGACCCAGCATAAATGAGTTAGAAATGAATTTTGGATTTGTGTGAAAGTTACCGCGCTTTAAATATAATACGATTCAATGTAGGTTTTCTATAGATTGACCGCTCACCTAATCTGCATGCCCTTGGTCCAA
Source organism: Megastigmus dorsalis (assembly GCA_900490025.1). Lineage (NCBI taxonomy): Eukaryota > Metazoa > Arthropoda > Insecta > Hymenoptera > Megastigmidae > Megastigmus > Megastigmus dorsalis. The sequence goes on from UELU01138845.1 coordinate 33,009, forward strand.
TGGCAGAGCTCTTTCCTGAGCAACAGATTGTTCAGGGCACTGGCGCACATGAAGTAAAACAGCTGCTTGAAGATCTGTTCGATGATCTCGGGATCGACTCCGTGATACTGCAGTATCTTGTTGACGCCGTCGAGCTCCTCGAGTAGTTTGTTGAGCTCCTGTTGGGTGAACTCGGGCTCCTGGCCAACCGAGTAGGATCTAGGCCTCGCCGACTTTCCGTCCAGGCCGGCTATGGCCTCGTGCTCGAGCAGGGCGGGTACAGTCATCGGCTGGACGCGTTCCTTCAGCTGGGTCACGATGTTGTTGAAGATCCAGAGCGCCACGTTGCTCAGGACCACGCGGTACTCGCTCAGGTCGAAGTTGCGCAGGCATTGCTCGTTCTGGCGCGCCGTGTTCTCTACCGAAGATAATGAAAATGCACATCGTAAGTAAAGTACGGAGTTGATTGAAGCGATTTATCGAGGAAGACCTAATTATCCTTCTGCGTATTCGTACATCGGTATAAAGGCTTTGTACCATTCAAGCTGGAGAGATCGGGTGAATTAAATCAATTCTATCGAAGTTTAAGTTCAATTTATACCATATTAATTAATTGTTAAATCGAAAAATTTCATTTTGAACTTGTAAAAAAAGTCTTCCACAACCGATACCGAATATATTGACCTTGAAGAATCACAGCTGGGAGATTGCAGAAGTGTATATACGTACCGGCCTGGAAGGGCTTGTCCCCGGAGTACTGCTTCATATTGTGCAGCAGTCGCAGTGTGTTGCTGAGCCATAGCACACTCGAGTCGAAGTCGTCGCGGCGCTTGATGACGCGCTTCACCGTGTTGAGATAGCTCGTGAGTAGGGAGCGCACTTTGTCGTCGTCGTTTATGCAGTCCGTGTGTCGTATGCACATGAATAGGATGTAGGCGGGTAGACCGGGCAGTAGTGTTATCGCTACCCGTGGATTCAGTTCTGCAAGAGCGTTTGCAAAGATTTAAGAAATTCGTTTTCTATTGCGCGCGACGAGAGCAAGTTTTTTCTTTGTTCTCGTTGGCGACGAAATATAATGAAGAACCCACCGATGACGAGATTGCGAACGATCAATGAGATTTCCTCCTTTCTAAACTCAAACATGCCCTCGTAATCGCGCTCCTTTTTGCGGATCGCGGGCATAATGTTGTTGCTGGCACTTTCACTGGACGAGTGGGTCGTAGTCGACACGACGCCGCAGTCGTTGCTCGATTCTGTGCTCTCCGGCACTGCAAGCAAAAATACCTTTAGTTTCGGATGTCTTTCTTTTTTTTTAATTGGTTAAAAGCGAGTCGTTTAATTGACACTTTTGCCGATGATGACTAAGTCTTCGATGATCGAAGAGGTGAGATGTTAGATGCCGAATAATTAGTATAACTATCGGTAATTACATTTTTATGTAAGATCAGGTGACTCAACATTCCATGGTTTAGTTAATTATCGAGAATAAATGAACTGAATGATAAATTTGTGAATTTGTGAACGTGCATCACTGAATGAAACGACATTGTATCTTTCGATAAACAGGGACGAAACAAATGAAAGAAAGCGAGCAGTGAAACGAGATTGCGAATAAATAATAATAAATCTCAAATGATTGGGTGAAGTCTCGAAATCTATATAAGAATGGGGAAAGTGTTGATTGGCTTCTCGGTTGCGGCGATCTGAACTCTCACCATTAGTGCGTTTAGCGGGACGCGGGCGATATTCTGGCTTAGGTTCGGGCGCAACGTCCGGCGCAACTTCCGGCGCTTTGCCTTCCTCATCTTTGTGCGTGTGTGCGTGCGCGCATTCGAAAAGAGGAGAATCGAAATAAACATTTTAATAAAAGCAAGACCCAAACATTATACATCATCCCATTAAGTAATTTATAATGTTGTGAAATACGTTAAATACTGGATGAAGGGGAAACTTACGGCCTGCATCCTTAAGGCGCTTCTGCAGGATTTTAATTTGCTTCTTCAATCTCCTGCACTCCTCTGCCGCTTTGTCGTACTTCTCTTGCAGATCCTGTAACACAAATCAGCGAACATTACACTTGTTATATGTTACTATATATGCTCGGACGGAACAAAGTATATTATCTTTTCTCAAATACGAATGAAAGAGCTAAGCTAATCAGATGCGTTACCATTAAACTTTCTCAATTCATTACCGATTGAATTCAATGAAGACAAGAAAGATTCTCAGCATTGTTATGCATATCCGTTACAGTTGCGCCAACAAATAATAGGTATAATATTGCTAGGACTGAGAAGATACTTTCCAATCGACAATTCCGCATATCCTCGCGGTTATATATGTATATATACTCACTAAATTCTCGGCGCTCAGTCTGGTGATCTCGTGCTGCATGTAAGCCTCGGTCTGCGACTGCGGCGATCTACTGATATTGACCGCGAGTAATTTCCTCTGCTTCTGCGTCTCGTCCGACAGTTTCTCGATCTCCGCCAAATACTCGTCCAGTTTAGACTTGTAGTCCTTGTCCTTCGCTTGGAGCTCGTCCTCCAATTGTCTGCGGGAAAGTAAACGTATTTTTCGTTTCGCCCGAACTTTGTCATGTGTCTTATTAAATCGTATGATGGGTATGAAAGGTAACGACGAGATCTTTTCGTTAACGGTCACGAGTAATTTTTGCATGTATCGCCTGTTAAGGAGACGAATCGTCGATGTGATAAGAGTCGCGCATCTGCGTATTCTGCAAATGGTCAAAAATTGAATTTCTCTGTACAGATGCTTGATGTTTGTTGTGTATATACTTAACTGACTCCGGTTGTAGTAAAATTCTAATAGCGAAATGATGCAGAGTTCTGGAAGTACGATAAAACTCATCGCTCGTGTGTAAAAACGAAAAACTGTATTATGCCGAGATGAACTATTAATTAATTGATAAAATTGATTAAAATTGAGCATCCAAGCGTAGGATAGGCTGAAGAAAAGATCGAGAGATCGTGTTAAATGTGTGTTTGAATGAATTTACTGGCCTTTCCTGCGATCTACATTCGTGACTGTTATTATTTAGAATTACCATGTAAACATACACAAAACCTGCCAAGTCATAGATAAACACGAGTCTAAATTGAAATACGAATGAGGTTTCAGCAAATATATTGTACTAAGAAGTTGTAAGTGGTGCAAATTGTAATTTCACATTGCATATGATGACTATTTTATCATCATACTTCTATGTAGACATTATGCGATCCAGAGAATTAAATCTCGTCATTACCTTTCGATCTACATTTTGTATCGTTCGTAAGGAAAGTTACAAATACTCGATTAGAGCGAGGGTAACAAAGGCTACACTGGCCACATTATAAATAAAAAAATAAAAGCTTGGTTTCGAGCCACAAGAGCGAAAATAATCAAAAATACGAAAACTCACTCGTTCGAGACTTTTTTCATTCGCTTAAGTCTACATGTTACAATTGTTTTAAGTACGGCGAGCATGCACAAAACGGACAACAAAACACGTTTATGTATTAGACACAATTTTCGATTCGGCACCTATTATTAATGTATTTCGCCCGATTAACGAACAAAAAAGAAGAAAGTATAATCTACAAAGACTCACCTATTGATCTTCTTCTGGGCCTCGAAGGCGAGCACGAGTTCGCCGTCCTCGTTGACGATGTCGACGTCGCGGCCGTAGCTCGTGCCCGTATTCTTCATCCGACGCGTATGATCGGCCAGGACACTGTGCAGCTGGATGCACTCCTCGCGTCTACGTTCCAGCTCCTCTTGCAGCGCCTCGAATTGCTCTGGGAACAAAATTTTCCGGGAAATAAGGCCCCGTTTCTAAGAAGGCATTCTCGTTTAACAATTATTGTAGACTTTACCCATGAGTGTCCTTGTGCCCGTCGTTGAATCCGCTTCCGATACGCTCTTCCTCAAAGATCCCAAGTCCTTCTTCAATTTGGCATTCTCCATCTCCAGTTCCTGCAACTACAGTTCCCTCGACATAGTATCCAGAAAAATCGATCGACAAAACAAAAAAAAAGTATACTATAACTAACTCGGAAGGTGTCCTGGGTCCTGGTGCAGTCCTCGGGACTGTCGCGCTCCAGGTCCTCGACCTTCCTGATCAGTCTGCCGTTCTCCTTCTCTACATCCTTGAGCTTCTGCTGGAGTTTGAGCACGAGGCCAACGTCGACGGGTGCGTGGGTTATCGGGCCGTTGGATTCGCGCGGTGATTTCGAATCGTCGGACGGGCTCTCCGATCGTCTCTGCTGTTGCTGTTGCGGATTCGGTTGCTGCTGATGTTGATGCTGCTGGTTCCAGTCGATCGTCTCTACCCGGGAATACGGCGTGCTGGACGAGGCCGTCGATCTTACCGAACCGTAGCCGAAATCCTACAAAACGAGCGAAACCGTTCGATGATTCATCTCGATCTTTTGTAAGTATACGTATGTGTATAAGGAACTCACGATGTTCTGATCGTCGTGGACGAGTTCGGTAGCGGTGATCTGTCCACTGCCGCTGGATGCGTTGCTGAGGGACCTCGAATGTCCCGGTGCGTGCAAGGCGAGCTTCTGCTCGAGCATCTCGGCCCTCTGCTCGAGCTCGTGGTACTCCTTGAGCAAGCGTTGATAGGCCCCACGGTCCTGGTCCTGATCCATCAGCAGTAGATCCTTCTCCCGCTCTAGGCGCGATTTCAGATGTTCCTCGGCCCCGCGCTCGTTGCTGCGCATCTTCTCCTGCGACATCGCCAGCTCGCCCCGTAACTTCTCGTTCTCCGCCAGTAGACGCCTGTTCTCCTCCTCCTTCAGCGTTGCTTTGTGATCCTTTGACTGGGATTATATTAAATTCAATCAAGTTGAGGTTATTATCTATCGATCGTAGATATGGATATTGAATTATGTAGTCGTATTGTGTACCTGGAGCAATTCGAGCTTCTCGTTCTGCTCGTCTTCTACGACCTTCTGTAGCGATTTCAGTTCCTTCTCTTTCTCAAGAAGCAGTCCATTGAGTTTCTTGTTCTCGATCTCGACGGCCTTGTAGCCCTCGAGCTTCGTCTTCATCTCGCCCAGCTCCAGCTGAACCGTCTTATAATGCTGATTCTCTTTCGCCTGCAGAGCGGACAGAAAGGTTTGCGCTTTAAGGGGGGCGGTCAGGCATCGGGAGCTCGACTGTGATGGTTAATGTGTGCATGCCTTATCTTCGACTGACTCTCTCTCTCTCTCTATTTGTTTTAATTGTCTCGTTAAGTGAGGTTTTGGTTGAGAGAGTCAAACGAGATTTTTTTTATTATGTACGAGCAGTTGATCACATGCAAAATTTACAATGAATTGTACATGATTGATGAATTATCGATTTAACTGGCATGTTAATCCTACGAGATACATGTAAGAAGATGATACGATATTAGTAAATTTTATTAGTGGAAGACAATTTGGAAACAATTTTGAGCGATCGTTTATGGAACTTGCGATGCATTGTAAACTTTATAAGCTATAAACAATTAATAAATAGGATGAATGATCCTCCAAATAGCTTAGAAAGTGTATTTAAAAATATTTGAACTGGCCATGAAAGATTCGTTATGCAAAATATTGATTGTAAATGGTACTCTTTAGCAAAAGATGATAAAAATGCAGATGAAAAGTTTATACAGTTATGATCTCTAATTCATTTAGTTCTCCACTAACTATAGCGTATATGCAATACTATTTTAATAATTTAGAAAGTTTCACCAATTTATACAGCTGTTCCTAAATGAATTGGAATTTCCCGCAATTTTTTACGACGGCTTCAATAATATTTTCTTTTAAATCAAATGCAATAGTTAGATTTATTCATTATCGAAAGAGTTTTGGCAAGAGATTCTTGCAAAAATAATTCAATGAAACTTTCCGTCTATTTTCTAAAATAAAGTAATGGACTATAAACTACATACTTTACATGTATAAGTACTGTTAAATCGATCTACAATTTCTACAAACAAAACAACGAAAAAAGCATTACTACAAATTTATATATAATATTTAAGAAAGAAGCAATTACACATGAGCAAATAAAATCACATTTACATTAGCAAAAACAAAACGCTCTAAAAACACCTTGAACTAAAATTCAATGACAATAAAAGTTAAAACCTTCGATTTGCAGATTAGGTGAATCAAGAACAATTAGGTCTTACAAAGGCAAAAGAAACGCCCCAATCTGCAAATGGAAATTACAGTCCAAGACATATTGAGAGCGCGCTGCAAAGACAAGAACAACGAGCAACAACTCGAAGATAAGGCACCCCAAAGCCAAGGACAGATGCGACCTTACTAATTCATCGATCTTGTGCTGTAGATTGATGATCTTCATCTCGAGTCCCTTGTTCAGCGACTTGACGTGCTCGACACTTCGAGCCTCCGCCTTCAGCCGCCTGAACACACGCTTAGCCAGGAACTTGCGCACGCACGACTGGACGATCGTGATGTTGCGCACCTTTCTCTTGCAGCCCCGACGCACCAAATAACCTCTCGCGTACCTGTTGAAGTATTGTTTTCCTTTTGTTTCTATTTTTTTTATAACTTGGATGAACCGCTCGTCTTCGAGTAGCAAGAGCGCGGTGAGAAATAAACACGTTACACATGTGAAATTTAAGACCCGCACGTTCAGAGATAAGACTGAGTCTGAGTCAGCGAGTTTCTATGTATCTTTCAACAAGTGACTTTCTGCACTTGCGCTCAAACAAAGTTCGAATAAATGAAACAGAACACTTGCAATTATCACGAAAACCTCACCTCTGTATCTTAATAGCCGCGGCGATGTCCTGCATCCTCCTGAACCTCCTCCTCGCCAACAAACCCCTCGCCCAGGTCTGCAGTCCAAGTACCGTCCTCTTGATCGTCCTGAACTTCCGCCTCTGCATCCAGCCCCTCGCCCATGCCTGTATCTTCGTCGCGGCTCTCTGCTGTCTAATGGCTCGTGCACGTCTACGGCCGAGATGTCCACGCGCGTGACGCTGCAGTCCGAGTATGGCTCGGCGCACCTTGCGATACCGATGCGACGCTATGAAACCTCGCACCGTCTTCTGGATCATCAGACAGGCGTCGCGCTGCTTGTCCGCGCGCAACTTCTCGAGATAAGCCACCTGACCCGCACGGAACAGCACCTTCGTCTTGCCGAACTTGAACTTGTCGTTGTCCTGCGGGATTTTTTCGTTTTAACACACGTACATTATCCGTTGAGGCGACGCGTCGTCACGTACCTTAATGTAAGTAGCCAGAATTCTGCGACAGGTCTCCCTGAGATCGTCGCGCCTGATGTCCTTGAACCTGCACAGACACCTGTAGCGCTGGAAGAAGTCGGCGTAGGTCCTCTGACTGGGGAAGCCAGCAGCCGAGATCCTAATGGTCTCGAGTACACCGCAGGCCCGTAACTGCTGGACCGCGCGTATCGGATTGTACTCGAACGACTCTTTCGTGTCGTTGGGCTTGATGCAGCGGACGTAGTGCGGCGTCGTCGCGTTAAGCGTCGACATCAGCATGTTCAACGAGTCGCGAAATTGCGAACCCACCTGTTTGCGGTACGAAACTTGTTATCATCGCGATGCTACACGTAGCGACTATATCGTTCATGAGTTGTGTATACGAACCGTTTTTTTGTTTTTCGCCGGTGCCGATACGGCTGGCTTCTGGGCGGAGATCTTTATCTTGCCGTGCGGCACGACCAGCTTCGGGTCCTCGCCCATGAACAATTTTTTCAGCAATCCGTTCTGCAAGCGACACAGAGTCAGTCGGTATCATTAACGATCTGCGCGAGAAAATGGGTATGGCTCACCTCGCTGTTCCTCAAGACGTCGATCTGCTCCTCGACGACCGTGTCCCTGTTCTTCTCCAAGAATCCACTGGTCTCGTACTGGACGCGATCGGCGAAGTGATTGATGAGAAAGGCCGATGTACCGAATCGCGGCTTCTCGAAATGCTTCGACTTGCCGCACTTGGAGTACAGCTTTTCCGCCCACGAACTGTCCGAACCTTTCGGCATCTATATACACCAAAACCACATGACGCATCCTAAACATCGCTTCACCAGGGAATCCCGATCGATGCACAACGGTCTAACATTAGTGTATTATCTCACCCTGCACTCCTCGTCGAGCAGATCAAGAATACCCAGCTTAGTCTCGATGAGATCGATGCAGGGCTGATTGTCGTAGAAATCGATGAAGGTCCACTCGATCTCCTCCTTCAGATACTCCTCCTGCTCCAATTTGAACACGTGCTGATTGAACTGCTGCTGGAGCTTCTCGTTCGCGTAATTGATGCAGAACTGCTCGAAGGAATTGATCTCGAATGTCTCGAAGCCGTAGATGTCGAGCACACCGATGAAACACTGGGCCTTGGCCGGCGACTGGAGGGTCGCGTTTATGTGCAGTACTATCCAGCTGAATAGCTCGGCGTAGATGTGCTTGGCCAGTGCGTCCCTGGCGCCGATCGCCTGTTCCGCGTTCATCGGCTTCAGTATGACCTCGCGCATCGACACGATCTTACGGTGGCAGAGCCATTTGCGCATCGCCTGCAGATCCAGACCCAGCAGCTCCGTCATTATCAGCAGGTGCCTGTCCGTTGGCTGTGGGAATCAATCGTCATTCAATCATTAGCCTCGACATTGTTCTCCAATGCTCTGTGCGTGAAGGAATGTACGGTCTTACGGAGATGAAACAGCTCTCGGTGTCGTTGGACGCCTGAGTCTCGGAACTGTTGACGCTGACGTTGCCGAGATGGAGTATGGCCGCGAGGATGCGCAACATGTCGTCCTGCTGCTTCGAGCTGAAGCCCAGCATCGTCAGAGCGCTGATCGTCTCGTCGAAGCACTCGAGATCGTCCACACCCTCGATCTCCGGACTGTCGCCCTGGTTCAGATAATGGAAGCTCTGCTGGTAGTCCAGGTGCAGGTGTGGCAGTCGACGCGCCGCCGAACACATCTGGTAGAATATGTGGTAGTTTCGCTCGTCGTTCGCCTGTTGGCATCGCGTTAAAGAACACCATTCAAAAAAGAACATATGTAATGGATATAGAATGTTCAATAGCTTTGATTCCGCATATCAACAATGGAATGAAAATTATGAATCTCACCTGGAACACAACTCTCGACTTCTCAAGTAGATACGTCCTCATGCTGGCGCCGATGATGTTGTAATTCTTGTTGAACTGCAGCTCGATGAACTTGCCGAATCTCGAGGAATTGTCGTTCCTCGTCGTCTTTGCGTTACCTATCGCCTCCATAATAGGCGACGAGGCCAGCACCTTCTTCTCGACCTGTGTCTCCTTCGAGGAGCCGCCGACAGTCGCGAAGTATCGCATCGCGTATTTGGCCGAGACGGTTTTCCCAGCCCCGGACTCGCCTGACACTATGATCGACTGGTCGTGATTTTCCCTGCAATCGTTTTATTGGTTACAATCGAGGCTGATACATTAGGTTTGAATTGACGAACCTTCGAATTAGTAAAATGTCAATTGACAAAATCATCAAATCATCTGAATGCGTGGTTATTTTGTTTATACGATATGTAACCAGTGGCATTTAATATTTAATGTCCAATTTTCATATATCACACTTTCGATATTTTTTTTTCCGCTACTGTAATACGTTCTTTTTACGAGCCGAGAATTTGCATGATTTTCCTCGTTTTTACGCCTCTAGCGGGAACTAGTTTAGAAACTCAAAGGCGCATGGAGCGTTTAAAATTATTCACTTCAATGGTAATGTTAGCGTATATAAAAGACACTAATCAGAGCTGTACTCATCGGTGCTGTCGACAAAAACGACAGGGAAAGTACGAGGAAATGTGATGAAAATGCATGCCGCCGTGAGAGAGAGAGAGAGAGAGAGAAAAAAAAACCATAAACTATAGAAAGCGGAACTTCAATGAGATGATTTAGCTCATCGATTATGTCGTTAGAATTACGAAGCAGCTCGTTAACGGCGTTAAAATCAACAATATTGATATTCGATATCAGCACGAGCTTCGAGCTTCGAAGTTTGTATGCACATTGGGAGTGAAAATATTCACGGTATCGAGAAATTTTATTAGTGAAAGGGGAGCAAACAAAGTTGGATACAATAAAATAAGAAGTTTGTCAAATGAAATGTGGTAGACTTGCTTGTACACATTAAGTAGAAGCAGAAAAACTGCGTCCAGCATTTTGCTACATTGATACTTTCCCACGGTGTACTATTATCAAGTTTTAATGAATTATTTGAGATATAAAAATTTAATTCATGCAAATTATTTTACAAGTATTTATTATACTTTCGTAATATGTATAATCAGCGTTTTTTTATACAGATGCAGTATTTATCATAGTAAACAATTTTATTCTAGCGTGAGATACTAAAAATAATTTTACAAATAGATACCGACTGTTCAATAGTGCTGAAATAATTAAAAACACTGTTCAATAATGTTCTATTGTTTAATGTTATATCTGCAGTAAAAACAAACTACTTTCATTCAGCGACAATCACGTTTTTTGCTCCACTCACAAATAAACATTAAAGTAAATTTCACTTTTGAATTGAAAGTAAAAGAAAAAAAAATAAGCCGGTAAACAGCGATTCTCCTTAATACATTCAACCGAAATAGAGCAATGTTCGCAATTTGTATGCGATAATTTATATAATTATCCCTGTTGGAAAGTAAAAGTGTAGCTTGTGGCCGGCTTACAATCCGTTTTACGGTCGACCGGAGTGTACCAATTTAAGCATTTTTTTTTATTACTCGAATAAATGCTAACGTCAACAATAAATTCCACGATAAAATACGATAAGAGCGTAATGTTCGTTAAACTGTAAAATTTAATACGCGGACAAAAATTACGAGGTGTTGCAGAACTACTGGACTTGATGCGCTTATAAGTGCAATAGCGAATGTAGAGAAGGTCGAGCCGCTATTTAAATACTTTCTGCACGTTAAAACACTCTATTTATCATGCGTGTATACGGATAATCATAATGTGCGTAGATTAAAATACACTTGGACGTCATTTCAAAAGATTCTGCCTTTACAATGGATAAGTATCCGCAAGGGATCGTGGAATCATCTCGAAAATATTTCCCAACCGCACGATCCGCATGAATACATAAGAATAAATGATCGCCGAACAAATGAGTATACTGACCTCTCGAGCTTGGTGTAAGCCTCCTCGGCGACAGCGAATATATGGGGCTCGAGGTCCCCCATCGCCTGTCCCCGATACGCCCATATCGTGTCGTTCCCATAGATCGGCAGCTCGTTGTAAGGATTGAACGCTACGAGCACTATGCCGCAGTAGGTGTAGATGCAGTGTCGCTGAAAGCGTATCTGTAGATTGTAGAGTACGGCGGGCTCGTGGAGGAAGGAGAGGGAGGTGAGATTGTTCTCGCCTATGAGTATGTCGGGATTTCTCAGGGGCGGCAGTTCCTCGTCCTTCGTCACCTCCACGCACTTGGACTGTCTCGACTCCTCCGTCCTCAGCTGCAGGCGCTTCTGCATCGGCTTGTAGTCCTCCAAGAGTACAGCGCTCTCCCAGACCTTCTCCGCGTGTGGCACCCATACTCGCGCACCCTGTCAACCCACGGGGAAAAGAAATCGTTTGTATAGGAACTATTTGTACTTTTAATCATTGTGTGTTTTTTTTTTGTTAATAGATTCGTCGCTTTCCTTGAATGCGTATTTTTAAACATCGCTATTATTGTAAACAAATTCAAATTCGAAAAGAAAACGTGCTTTTGTATTTCACGTTAAACTCGTGACCGAGAGTTTTGAAGATTTTGTGCATCAACGAAAGCTCTATTGTGGGAGCAAAATAAAAGAGCAATAGTTAGCTCTGACGAGGAGATCCTTAATCACAGTCGGAGCATCTCTCGTAAAGAAGAGTCGCCACTTCAACTCGCTCTTGAAGCTTCTTCCTCCTCGGCAATCAAAAGAATGAAGAAAAATAAAAAGTGCGGAGGTTACTCGACGGTACGGTATGGGTACGTGGTTTTATACGCGCGCGGCGTCGACGGATATACGCTTATGCGTGTCTCAACCGGTGTTTACCCACTTATTATAGCCTCGAAAAGGTAAAGTGCCTTATTCGTGAGACCACCGCGTGTATATCCGCGGACACTGACCATCAACAATGTTAATAAATAGCTTGTACATGACGACAACAGGTGGAACTCGAAAGAGAGAGATCCTGTATAGATATTCGTGATTTTCGCTGAGCTGTGAATTCTTTATTTTTGAATTGCGGAAGCTTGGGTTTCTGTATAGATACATTTTCATCAATCTTTTACTTATAGAATAAAAATTGTGTTAGAGGTTGAATAAATATCGGAACGGAAGTTCGTGAAAATTCGCCATAACAGTATGTACATGCATAAATGGAAGTGGCTGCAGACGTGTTTGGTAAGACAGAAATTTTTAATTTATTTTAATGATTATAATATTAATTTTATTCTTATAAGTTATGGAGCTTTCTTTTTTGCGCTGATAAATTTAGGAGAAAAAAAATTTTAAGTATATCCGAGTGGCCTAAGCTCACCAGCAAAAGGCCAAGGAAAAACTACAAAAAAAAAAAGTATATACGAGAGAACGGTATAATAATAAGCAAACTTGATGAATGTGAATTATCGGTTTGAAATCAGAATTCAGCTTGAAAAGTCGATTACGAAACAGGATCCATATATAGTCGCAAAAAGTGGCTATGGTATAGATTCGCGAGTCGAGCAAAAAGGCAGCGTCCCAGGAATCCCGCGCGCATAAAAATCCTTGCCGGCCACCAAGCCTTTTGCTTAATTTTCTTTCGTCCGTATATATGAAGAGCCTCTCTCTCTCTCTCTCTCTCTCACTCGAGGAAAAGGGTATAGATAATTAGAGGTTAGCCGAGTATAAGAGAGCGAAGTAAAAGAAGAAGAAACTATGGCCGGCCGGCGCGAGCGTAAAGAGGTGAGAGAGAAGAGGAAGAGGAAGATCCACCGACACTGAGAGGAAAGCTGAATTCTCTCTCTCTCTCTCTCCGGTCTGTCTGTCTCTGTGTGTGTGTGTGTGTGTGTGTGTGTGTGTGTGTGTGTGTTGTGGAGCTAACGACTCTTCGACTGCATTCCTGGAGCTCGACCGGGTGTAGGCGGACGTTACGCGAAGATCCCGCGCTTTGCTTTGCTTTGTTCATCGATATTCTGTACGCGCGCTAATCCCGCGCGGTCGATCGAGCTGTTTCTTCAATTTTTGCACTTTGATTTTTTGTCTCGATAGTGTTGATTATTGTTTTGTCATGAGATAAACTGAACATACTTTGATGGGTCGCCAATCGTGAAAAGTGTGGGTAACTTGAGAAAGAAGCATTATTTGTTTCTTCTTTCATCGATGTACTTCTTCTCAAACGCTTTGCAACAAAGGATTATTTAGTTATACTCGCGTATTGTAGAACGTGCTTTGTTTCTATTTTCTTGAAATTATTTATTTATAAGTCATGACTAATCGAACATTTAAAATATTTAACTTTTCGCTTTAGAATACGGCTGCGTAAAGCAATGTTTTTTTGTTCATTTGAATGTGTGTTCGTAGATATAGTTTTACACTATCGGCATACGTGTGCGGGAATTCTCATAAGTAGCAAATTTTATATGTATCAGTTTTGCTGCAAAAGCTTAAAATGCATGAAACTTTTTATGGATAAGGATTTACAAGGAAAACGAACGGAATCGAAAATTGCAATAAACCTTTTGTGTTTTCCGTCTTCAATACTAAGAAATTTAATAAAATTTCGAAAATATTCGAAATATTCCTTTTCAATCTGCAGAAAAACACTTTCAGTGTATCCTTCGCCGGAAATTCGTTTAGGCAATGCAAAACCAATCACGATAATCGATGATAACGAAGCAGAAAATTACATCTTTACGACCGCACATACATGGGTATAAACGACGAAAGCCGCAGAGTCCACGCGAAAGTCCCGCGCACGTGAGGCGGCAGAAGGCACGAAACGCGGAAGCCGCTTTCTATACGCCATATCGCAGTCCGCAAAATATTCACACAGCTGCAATTTTGCATACATATGTATAACGTCGCGAATAACTTTGCATATTCTTTTAATTCGAAACACATCCATCCGATAGACGGAATCCGCTGTCCTCGTGTGTAGTCACTCTCGGTTTATCAGCCAGAGATGATCTCCGAGAGCAAGGAAAGGAAGTTTGTTGAATCGCGCGGGTGTCGATCTCGAAAGCTTATTATTACGCGTACGGCGCACATCTCGTTATCGGTACAATTTCCGAGAACAGTGACGGGAAATCGCGCGCGAATATCGTCGACTTGTACCCATCGCGATACCTGGAGATATAGTCGCTGTGGGAAATTGATTGACCGTGAGGAATGGGCGTGAAATTTTTCTTTCTCATTCGGGAGAACGGGTTCTGATCGTATCGTTTCTATTTGCCGAATCTTTAAATGTTTATTGGATGTAAGTGTCTTAAATATAGATTTTATATCATTTTCATGTTTCATCATTCTTTTTAAGACATTTTAGTTGTTTTTCATTAGGTAAAAGCTTTTAATAGGTATACACAAGATCCGGCTAAAACTTATTCGTTCTTAATACTCTTCAAACTTTTTTTTCCTCATCGATATTCTATATATGTATATTCACACAGTCCCAAATCCATCATCACAAAATATACGAGATACGAATAAAACTAGAAAACACCGCAGGCAAAAGCACTAACGCTATACTATCAATCCAATAAGCAAGAATTAAGACAAAATCGAATTAGGAGCGCTTATTTCCTCCGAATGCATCGAGAAAGCCATAAATAAATAAACCGCGCGAAAAGCTGTTGGCGGGCGGGCAGTTAATGCGCACTCAGCGAGCGGCCACTTTAACTAAAAGAAAATCAGAGCCTCTAGTCGCGCGCAATTGCGTAATATAACGGTATACACATCGCGCACACACACACCGTGGACTATATCTCGTTACCGTATTTCGCGCGAGAGTCTCTCACCTCTGGTATACACACGTGCAAGCGCTGTGAGTGCGCCTATCGCGAGCTTCGAGTGTCGAATTAACCAGGCGATGATTCTGTGGTTACCCTGCACACCGGGACTAATCCGTTTTGAGCTACGATTACCTTTACTTGTATTTTTTTTTTTGTTAATGAAACTGAACGCGATATAGTGCAATCGTGCATTTTAGTTTTTAATGAGTTTTACAATCAAGCTCATAATGTATGTACGTGTTATGTGTACGTGGAAACAGTTTAATTTGCGACGGAATTTACGATCTAGATTGCTGTAATACCTGCGCCGAGACGCACTAATCTGCTGTTCGCTACTTGTAATGGATTTCGGTGAAAATATGTAATTTTAAATATATGGTTCATAAGTAACAAAAAAAAGGCTGCAGTTGGAAAAAGGAAACGTGCAGTTTCGCGCGGGTAGAATAGAAAATTCACTTGTAACGATAAGCTACGCGCGCAAAAGCGATAGGACGCGAATAATTTTCGAAAATTAGTCGTTCAACCATGCCATGATAACTGTGTGGAACAATGTTTTTGTTTCTATAGTTTCAAAAGGTTGCAAAAGTTACAATTCCAAGCCTCGTCAAACGTTCCCAACGAAATAATATATATCCCTCCGAAAATGATATTTCATTAGGATTTGTAGTATACGTCGTCGCGCCTCACCAAGGCAGACGATTTTCAATTTTGCCCGCCGCCGCCGTAGCTCCGAATAACACAATTTGCCGGCAGCTATCGCACCAAACCGAGTTATGAAAACTCTAATGGTTTTTGCGCAACTCGCGCGCCGGAGCATCCCAACGCACACTAATACCTATACATATGTATAGCCGCATAATAGCATTATAGCATTTCGCTCGGTCGAATTATTATCATCCGGGTCGATTATACCCGATCGCGTAAGTTCACTCTGCGATTTGGGAAAACGCTCGAAGGAGATGGGATACCGTTATTATTGTATACAACGTAAGACCGGAAAGGTAAGAAACGGTGTGTTTCGCGTAATTGCGCTCGCGGTTCGGAAAAGAAAGGCACGCGGAGAAGGAGGAAAATTGTGGATGGTTTTCGGGGCCGCGGAGGAAAAGTTGACAGGTATATATATATACCTTCGGTATAACCAATTAAAGTTTTACTTTCAGCGTCGTGGAAACGTTCAATGACTGGGCAACCGAGATAAGACGAGTTACATCCTTTTGTCGCGCTATAGAAAGGTAATATCGATGATCTCATTTATTTTTACGAGGAGGCAGGCTTTTTTTTCGTTTCGGGGTGCAAGACTGATAGTGCACTTTTTGATGCTGTTTAATTTTAATTGCTTCGAGTGTGTAATTGATATTATGGCACTTTAGAATACGTAATACACATTTCTGTGAGTTGCGAAATGGTTCGCGTCATTTGTGCAATGAGTAAGCGCTTCTATATATTATATATAATATTTAGAATTCATTCGAAAGCGTAATAAAAATATAGTTATTTCTATATACTTTACTTTCTGTAAATCGTGTATATTTTAATTCGATTAATGTTTTTCCGCATCTTAACTCTACACAAAAGAAAGCTATTAAATTTAACTTGTAATAAAAATTTATCCCTAATATCCATGTGTAATAACAACTTTTTCAAAACATACACAGCATCGATCAATCAATTCGCTATTACAACAACGACAAGCTCAAGCGCGCAATAAATCTAGTAATCCACTCTTCCCTCCACGACCGTAATGCAATCATTTGAAAAAGAGCCTCGAACCGAGAGTTCGTCAGACACGCGCAACAGTAAAAGCTCGCAAGCTGACAAACATATCCACTTTTTCCTTCCTTGCGCTGTGGATCGCGTGGCTGAAACGCGTCATCCTCTCGCGCCGGCGCTCTATAACCAACACCACACCAACACACAATAGGGCTGCATTAGACGCTGCATTGCGTAATATGCTACGAGCCACCGGTGGTACGCACACTTTCGCTCGAGGCCTCTCGCGATATTACGTGCATATCCACTAGCATCGTGTGCTGTGCACTTGGACTTTTTGGTGAAAGCACGACGATTTTTCGCTCTTGCGCGCTTTTCGTATTATGTGTGTGTGTGTTAGATATTGCGTAATGTATAGCTATGCTATAGAGGAATACATGACGCGGGTCTTTTTTTTTGTGGCTCGTGTGCATATGTGCGGGATGTGTGTATAATTTGTGCAAAAGGCTGGCAGTGGATGTTTTATGCGTTTGGAAATTTTTAGCGGTGAGTTTTTTTCTGTGTCTCGGTGCAGGTTTTCAGGAGGATATAGTTATGTTTTGAAGGTGGGAGCCGAGTTCATTATGCGCCGCCGAGTTTTTTTTAAGGTATATATGCTCTAGAGCGAAAGTGAAAGCAAAAAGCTGTATATAGGATTTCTCTCTGGTTTTTAGCTGCCACGGACTATGAGAGATTATGGATTCTGTGTCTCTCGATTATTCAGGTTTATGCGGAAATTTAGGCCGAGCGCATGAGCGAAGTTGAGCTGCATCGTTCGTTCCTCGTGTAATAGCGCAATATTCATTCTATACTCGAGAATCGCTTATATCTTTTTGCGTTAAACTTCTTATTATCTTCGGTTTATAGATTTTTTTTTAACGTAAAAGTCTCTAATCGATAAAATTTCGCTGATTAATTCTCGTATCTCTCAATATATATACATGTATATCAGATCTTACGCGACTTCAAATATAAATCAACCGATTTATTTAACAACTTATTTTGTTCTTCCTTTCGTTTCACTTTCACAGACGCTGAAACACACTGCAATCGCAACCCCATAAAACGAGCTAATTGTCGTAGAAAAAAAAAAAGAAAAAAGGAAAAGAAAAGAGTCGAACGGACACGACAATTAAATATTTTTTACCTTGAACCATTATAACGCTTCCCAGCTACGAGCGAGCGAGCAAGCAAGTTCACGTTTTATGACTGCTATTAGCGAGGAGCAAATCCCTGCGAAAGCCAATAAGTAGAAACCAAAGGAAAAACAGAATGAAGGAAACAGAGGGACTGCGTATTTTTGTTTTCTTCTTTTTTGCCTCGCGCTATGCCGTTGTTCGCGTGGAAAAAAAAACGTCTATTAATGCACAAGTGCGTGCGAAGGAAACTCGTCTCGTTGTTGGGGGATTGGACGAGTGATGTGACGTGACCACTTATGTACTCGCGCGTATAGAAGTTTTGCCGATAAATCGCGCATCCTAATGCAGGGAGACATATATACTTGCTCCAATTTCGGATTTACGGTGTGTTGGGAAATGCTTTTTTGTTGCGTTACGCGCTATTGCGAAGCGAAGTGTTCAAATGCCCTAATACGTGTGATTCATCGCGTGCGAATCTTTTGCTACGATCGGTGGAAGAGTTTTTATCTAATCTCTGATGATTCAAGATCACACACCAATTCGAGATAAGTCTCGCGTTTTGAGATTTGACTTTAAATGGTTCGTGTATTTTTTGAACTCATTCGATACTTTGTACATTACTAAACTAAAAATATAATAAATTCGACAATATTTCCCTTACTGTCGCGCTTCTCAACCACGTCTTTCACCAAATTTCAACACATCACAACGAAATCACGAAGCATAGACACACACACACATACAAGTAAAAGAGCAACTGCTCGTTCTCTAAGTTGCATAAAGCCGAAAGAAGAGAAAAAAAAAGAGAGCTCGAGCCTCGAATGATACACTGCCTCACTGTTTACACATGTTTCCAGGCCACACACTCGCAGCTACAGAGCGAGATTCTAGGGAGCGATCCTCCGTTTTTCCCAAGCTTTCTATATACGCTCTCGGCTCGGATGCTAATGGGCATTACGAGGAGGCGGCGGCGAGCTCGGGTTGCGCATCAGACAATGAAATTAAGACAATCGCGAGGCTGGATCGAGGAAACGCGGGTGCGTATAAAAAAAAAACGCGTCGCTCGGCACGAGTGTATACCTATAGTCTCTTAATGATACGAGGGGGAAGTGTTGTGGAAGGTGGACGCGGAGGATGAAGCTGTGCTACTGCGGTGAAAGAGAGTGAAAGCGCAACTGGATTAATGGCGCTTTTCACTGTTTGCGCAATGTTGGGAAAAAAAAGGGGGATTTTCAATTTTCACGTCAGATGGATATTGCGTTGGGTAATTGAATTGTGAGATCGTCGTTATGAATGCAGTGTGCTTGGTTTTGATTATTGATTTGTGGAAGTGTATTCAAAGTATGGATATAATTTATAGATTCTAAGAAACTTACAGTAGATGAATACGTCTCTCAAAGTCTAAATACAATTGTTGTACGTTGGGGATTTGCAAATAGAAGTAGAGGGGAAAAAATGATTAACTACCGGCTTTTACAAATACTTGCACGAAGACCTGGTGACAGTTATATTAGCTTCGTGTGTATACCACGCGAACAAACTGGATACTTTGACAGTGAGGATGAGAATAAGCAAAATGGATAAAGCTGTAAATTGTGAATGAAATGGTTGTTATAGTAAAAGTCATTGGTATTTAATTATAAAGAAGACTTTATTAATATTCTTTTAGCAGCAAACATATACATGTCATGTCATGTTGTTGCAGCTCTTTATATATCATTCAAAACAGTTTTGAACGCAGGAAACAATGTTCATATACTCGTACACACGAAGTATCTCTACAATTATAATCCCGGCAATAGCCATCAATCTACATTACATTCGTTCTTTAATTATTCAATTTATTATTTCGAAAATACGCTGCAGAAAACTTGGTCAAAAGCGTGCAAACGTAAACCCTAACTATTTTATGCAAATTATAACCCTGCAGCTAACCATATACGGACAAAGGAATATTTCGCAAACTCTCGCACGCGTCTAAGCTAATCCCCAAAACCCAGCATTTGGCAAATTCGCAGCCTACTTAACAAAAAAAACAACAGCACCTGCACGCGGCTGTAACGCAAAACAAAAGTGTAAGTATAAGCCTAGTATGCATTAAGCACATCGCGCTATACACAACGGCACGCAGAACAAAAGCGAAGAAAAAAAGAAAAGAACAGAGTGCGTTCGTTCCGTATATTGTTGAATCACGCGAGTGACAGAAAGAGAGAGTGTGTTTACCTGGAAGAAAAAAAAAAGTGACAAGAGTCTCGAGGATATGCAAGAGCTGGAAAAAAAAACGCAAATGGAGCCGCGATTCCCACGCGCTCATACGGCGGCCTTTAATTAATCGCGCGCGTGCTGCTTCGAATGGTATACAATGTGCACGCGCGTAATGTACCTGCACAGCTGAGGAATGCAGACTTTACTATGGCGTTTCACGGTGTTGTGTTATATAACGGTTTTTGACGTCCCGATATAAGATGGTATCGGAATATATTTAGGGGTTGGAAGAAGGCTTCCTGTCGCTTCGACTCGTCCACAGTTTAGAGTGTGTATTTACGAAATATAAGCGACGGATATCGCCATGACACGGTGCGTTCTACTTAATCTGCATAGATATTGCTGTGCAGATATTTGTGGTTTTAAGCGCAGCCTTTCTCTCTGTACATTAAAACGTTACAGGTTTAAAGCAGGTATATTTACACATGTTAGTTTCAATCATATATCATTGTAACGGACGTTTAGTCTATCTGCAGACTATGAAAAAGAAAAACAACGAGATACGTGCGTATGATCGCAAAGTAAGCGATCGCTATCGAACCGTCGTCCGACATTTGCCAATCAGATTAAAAAAAAAAGGTCATTAACATATCGATGTATATCATTTGGACTTTTACAAATAAATCGTTGAAAATGCTTAGAATTTACAATTGTACGATAGTCATGTTATAATCACTCGGCTGACGTGATTCATTTATTTTTTAAAAGTCACTCGCGTGCTTAGAAATAGTCGCTCATCCAACGATCTAGATATAATTCCCCTTCGCGCATTGTGAAATCCCCTTCAAAGTGAAGGTTCACACCGTAATAGCCAGTCCCGTCCAGTGTATGTAAGGTACACACGGTCAACTCTCCGCTGCTGTCTGAACTCTCGTTTTTCTCCGAGGCTCGTTGCGGAGAACCCATGCGTACCTACACGCGCACGCACGCGGGATTTATAACGGTAAAAAAGAAGGCGGCGGCGGCGGCGACGGTATTTCTTTCTTTCGTTTTAGTGTCGGCGTCGCGCTCCTTTTGGAAAGTCCCCGAGCGCGACCTGCGCGGCCCGATTTGGCGAATATAATATGTACTATATCAAAGTGCTCGAGTTGGGTCAACGGTATTGTATATGCGTAAGGTTCGAGTTGGGCCAGTAAGGCTTTTTAAGCTGTAGATTAGATGGGATGATTGTGCGACTGTCGCTCTTTTTTTTTCGCAATTGGAGATTTGATTTTTTTTTTTCGGCGATTAGGAAAGACATCGTTTGTTTGGTGGAAAATTAATTATTTCGATTAGGATGTATCCATTGATCCTGATTGAAATTATGATTTAATATTTTAGTTTTTTTGCGAATGGAACAGAATAATTCAATTCGCTAGAGGCATTGTATTCATAAAGAAGTAACAGTGGGTCAAACGAGTATTATTCGGATATTATGTACCAAAATTTATATAATTATTATTATAAAAATGTCTGTTATGCCTTAAAAGTGTTAATGAATAAGTCAGAGAATTTAAAAAATAGGTTATAACATTTATTTTATTAAAGCTATATAAGGATACACTTACAGCAACGTACATATATAATCTTATGTCGTATAAAAAGTATTACTATATATTTTCAAAATATTTCCAAAACTTTTATTACACAGTCGGGCAACATTCCAACTGGCAAAAGAGGATAATCCGTTGTATACTGCAAAGATGGACTTTTCGTTTATACCCTCAATATCATACCGTACTACAGTATACCGACGATTGTACCTGTATACTTGTATTGGACTGAAGGAAGCTATGCGCTTTTGGAATTCTATAAGCGCTGCCAACGCCAGATCTTCATACTGTTATACTGAATTTCAACGATGCTAACGGATTTACGCAACGATTCTCCCTTTAACGCAAACTTGAGATTCGCTTCAAGTTTCGGTAACGAATGTTTTGTTTAAGAATTAGAGTATATACGTAAATTAAATTAATAACTTTCTTTTTTAAAAGAAAATTTTACTCCGCTTCCAGGAACTACGACGTTATCTTACTTTTCTTAGAAGTTACGACACGTATAAACAATTAAGTAATGCGTAATATACTATATTTGTGACGTAAACGAAAACTAGTCATTATTTTTATAAGTATACGTGTAAGTATAAGTAAGGATATATTTAGCTTGCAATAAAATCTTTATAGATTTCGAGTAAAAAGCGTGTGTAAAAAGAGGTTCGACGTCCTGCGCGAGCTTAGATAACAAGATGTGTCTTTTAAAGAGTATCAGCAGCCACGTGCGACTTGTAATTTAATTTCCTACTTGAGCCTGATGTACACACACATCAATTTGAGATCCACTTTTGATTCATGTCATTCAAACGTATACGAGCAAAAAGTAACACGAGAAATGTATCTCTTGCAATTCGTTCACCTACTCTTTTTGTATCATGTAATGTTTTAGCATTAATAGTATAAATATTTAAAAATTTTCAAACTCTCATATTTTATCTTGTTTGTTAAAGTAAATTATAAAATGTAAATGTACTATACACGATATATTTTTAAAAATAAAAATTGTTGTCAGACTAAAAGATCTATACGCGCAGGTACAAGTTTACGGTATACCCATATGTCAAAAGTTTTTGAGAAGATTAACCGTTACAGTTATGTCAGTCA
This sequence comes from Megastigmus dorsalis, assembly GCA_900490025.1. Taxonomy (NCBI): domain Eukaryota; kingdom Metazoa; phylum Arthropoda; class Insecta; order Hymenoptera; family Megastigmidae; genus Megastigmus; species Megastigmus dorsalis. The sequence continues at coordinate 55,774 of UELU01138845.1, forward strand.
AGGTGAAAGCCTTTACAACTGTTGCTTCAATGATAAAAACTTCATTATCTTTCCTTTTTCCTGTTTTAGAAAGAACCATTTGATATACCGTGACGGTCATAAAAGTAAATACACTTATATTTCGCATCATGAAAACTCCAATAAAACTTTATCGTAATTTATGTTAAACGAACGCTTTAACACGGCGAGAAATTTCTAATTTAAAAATGACATCTCGCGTTGCTTCAATTCTCGCAAGCTTACAACATTCGCACCCACTTCACATCCCGTAGAATCCCAAGAATATGTCTCATTAACCCTCCAACGTATTCCCCTGCGCAAAACCAATCTCATTGTATCGCGAAAAACGATGTTTGCTGCGACTATATAACGATCGCACATCGAAAATTCCTACTCGACAATATAACAACAACTTGGCTCTCGCGTAAACACGCCTTTTCCAGCAGATATAGAGGTGCACTAGCGGAAATGCACCTTTAGCCCACTTTTTTCCCCCTCTCTCTCTCTCTCTCTCTCTCTCTCTCTGGTACACACAAGCGCGCGTTAGCCGAAGTCGCTGCTACTGCTGCTGCACACGAGCCACAACAGAGACCGATCCTACGGCTTCCGAGCGTTACACACACACACATACACTGTACATATCCAATGGACTCGAGTCGCTTCGATTTTTCTCTCTGCCCCTGATGTGTGCACTTTAGCTGCCTGGCTTTAGCTGCTGTGCGTGGCAAAGTATGCTCTGCGCGGCGCAGACAGACGAGCGAGCCAGAGTTTCTTTTTGCGGTCGAAGACGAAGGAAATCGAGTCTTTACATGCGTGACTATGTAGTTGGAGGGTGATCGATGTGTTTGATGAGTACTGTTTTATTATGTGTCGATGTTTTGTCATGGGTATTATTGGTTGCGTTCCAAGACCGATTATCTCAAATTTTTAGAAAAATAACCGAAAAACTCATTGAAAATTTCCTCAATTCTAAATCGAACAGCATCCAATATTCGTCAATTTCAAATTGTCAAATTAGCAATTCAAATCATCAATGAAAACAAACAGAACATTCACCTCTCGCACTGTAGTGATTAAGTACAAACAGCATAATTTCCCATAGTTTTTAATCTTCGCATATTATATACATATATATCCATTCATCAAACGCACGCGCGCGTCTCCAAAAACGTGCATCTCGCGAAAGCTTTTTCCCGTTCGTTGAACAACCAAAGGCTCTCGCCTAATAAATTTCGCAAATCGCAAACAGAGTTTCAGCTTGGCGTGAAAGCGATTCGCCGGCGTATGGAAGACTAATTAAAACGCGCTCCCGTGTACACACGTTCATGTAGTCTTACGCTTCGCGATCCACGCAAGAGAGACGACGCGTGAAAGAGGAAATGCTCGCTTTATTCCGCAGCGCTAGTTTGCCTTCGTTCTTTTTTTTGCGCCTTCTCTCTCTCTCTTTCTCCGCCACGCGGCCACGCGCCGGGCTTCCCCTTATCGGCGCGTCATCTCTCGACGTCATCCGTATATTAGCATTATGAAATCGGTGTGCGTACATGTATACAATGCGCTCGAGCGGCGCTGAAAGTGAATTTAACGCTGCGGCGATGGAGAAATGAATGGGGATTATGTGTAGCGCCAGGTGAAATGTGTATTAGTATTCTTGGGTGATTTGTGGTGGAAATTATGCGCGCGCGAGCTTCGTGAAAACTCTGGTCGACGTCGCTTTTTTTAATTATGGAATATCTTTTGTTATACAGTCAGATTAGGTCGTCGCTCGTGAACATATGCTGCATGCTTCAAGTGTCACGTAAATTCATTAGTACATTAGCGCTTACTTGTGTAAGAACATGACAAAAAATGATGAGAAAGTAATTGTCTTATCTTCGATTTTACATATTTATGCGTGTATATATACATAAAAATATAAAATATGGTAGAATTAAGTGATTATATTTTTCTCTAAAATTCTATTCCGACATTTATAACTTGTGTATATATATATACCAGTACGCTAACCTTCGTATATATATACCTACACTAGAACTAAAAATAGTATGTTGTAAAACCCGTTTTTATCCGCTCGTTGAATGTCAATACTGCGTTACACACTCCAACTGTTACAACAGATACGACTGACCTTTCTCGACAATTAAACAAAATTATCAAATTAATTTCGCGCGTTCGTTATAAAGATGAAGGAAGTTGCCCATCCGAAACAGATGCAACGATGCGGAGAATTTTTTTCAACGTACAACTTTATTTCTCCCCAAAATTCATAAACTGTCGCGCTCGATCTCACCATGTACACGAATTACAGCGGATCTTCTCATATCGTATATAGTACGAAAAACACGACAATATACGTATAAACGTAGAATTTTCGCTGCATATCACAAGAGCCTCGGATATGTCCCCATTTCATCCCGCACACGTACCTCCCACGCATCCTTCACGCAACGCTTCTCTTACCACCAATTCTATCGGGGACGAACGAAAAAAAAAAGAGCAAAGCGAGACGACGTCGACACAGTGCAGCGAACTCAGTCACGCGTACACACATGCAGAGAGAGAGAGACACACTTGGCGGCCTGTACCACGTGTACGGAATAGATTTGCGCGGATGACGGCGGCGGTAGGTGGTTCTCTCGGTGGGTAATCTTATCAGTCTCGGTTCCGCGCAGAGCGAGAGAGAGAAAAGTATATTATACGGCCGAGAGGCGCGCGTGACTCAGCGTGGGCAGAGCAGCGCGACGCTCGGATCTGTGAAAAGTCAATATAGCGTGTGGTTGTGCCGATAAATTAGACGGCGGCATAGGACACCGATGCTACTGCGAAGGTATCGCTTTACGTGGGAGACCGATCTGTTTTCTTACCAGGCCAATGGAAAATGCGAGAGAGAGAGAGAGACGCGAGATGAGCGATCGAAGGTTAATAAGCTGTTTTGTTTCGCGCATGGTGACTGGCGATCAGCGCGCAATTTCTTTTTTTTAGTAAAGTACGATGGTAAATAATGATGTGGAAAGTTGTTGGGAGCGCGTGCCGACTGTTGGAATCTGTGGATTACTGGGAATCGTGAAGGCTGAGAAATAGCTGGAGGATTACGCGAAATCCTGACAAAGTAGATCGAGGAGAAAGAAGTGGCGGAGACGAGACGAGAGATGTGTATACGCTCGGAGAAATGAATAATGGACGTATAAGTAAATGACTTATGTATGTTTTGAGTGGAAGCACTGTGAGAAAATCATGTAATATCATATATGATAATATACGATATGATAATATACATCGAGAAACTATTTTACTATATTAATAATATAAGTTTTATTCACACATCAAGTTGTTCGTGTTTGTTATTCATTTACTGCATCGTTGATCTCCGTCCAATGCAATCTCATAATACATATTATTTTGTGTCGTGTGTCTTAGGACGAAAACTTTCCTCATCCCAAACATCAGACACTCGCGTACAGCATCGCGATGAAAGAGCAAAAGAGTATACGACAAAGTGCCTCTCACTAAGGGAAAAGAGCTTAAACGTTCCCAGGGTCCCAACGGGTTCAAGTTTCCCTGCATATACACACACGTATAAGCATCGACTGTACCACCAGAGGCGCGGAAGCTCGCGAAAATGTAACACCTCATCACGCCTGCGCTTCTCGTCTCTCTCCCGCGTCGCAAGCCAAGTGTAATTATTTCCCGGAGAGTCTCATCTTCTCGCGCGGCGCTTCATTTTCCTTTCTTTTTGTCAAAGTTATACGTACAATGTTTGCCGAGAGACTCGAGCTTCTCGAGTTCCGCTTCCATTACTCTTTTTAATCATGATGCTGCGGATGGTTTGTTTTGAATCGTGATGAAAGACTGATTATTTATGGGATTTTGAAAAATTGCGAGGTGAGAATCGATATAGACTGGTTTGGCAAGTTTTGCTCGAGGCGTGCATATATTGATTTTTTTCGATTTAAATCGCTATCGATCATCCATAGTATAGCCGTATTCATAATTGAATGCGACAAGTTGAGATATATAATGGACTTAAATTACGGAAATTCTTTACTACTGTTTGAGAAGTATCATAAAAGCAGGAGAAAATTCCAAGCGTATAGCATAATTAAAAAGATTGCAAAAGTAAACTATGATGTATATAAGCTGAATTCTAGTCGAGCCGTTTAACGTACCTAAAGTATATACGCTCTCCGAAGAGATTTATTTAACCCCACGATTATTATACGCCTCATTACACGTACAAGTACCTATACTATAAACTCGAAGCATTATAACTCGCGCACAAAAATATTCCGCATAGAAACGCACGGCAAATCGAGTATACCTTTAATTATCAAACGCTCGCAAAAAGTAAACGGGTAAAGAATCTCCGTGTGTATATATGTATAGACATTAATCGCGAAGCCACTTAAAATTTAGAAAACGAAAAGGTAGCTCGAACTCCCCGACATTAAAGCGCTGCATCTTCGTCGCTGTAGTATTTACGACTATGGAGCGAGAGAGACGCGAGAGAAAGGTCAGACACATCACATGTACCTGGTGTATACACGTATGCCAGTCTCGCGCATACACAAAGACAAGATTGAACTACTGACGAGAGAGAGAGAGAGAGAACGACCTCTCAAGTCGGCCGATCTCGTGGTTTTCTCTTTTGCCGCTGCTGTTGCTGCTGTTACTCCCGCAGGAAAGCAAACGTAACGTTTATAGCCTGTGTGTCGGACACGCGGCGAGATTATCGGAAGGTAAAAGGATCGAGAAAGTCATAGGAATCACTGCTGCCTCTGTGTCCTATATATTTACACTTTGAAGAGAAGAAAAGAGGCCCATTGTTGTTTATAAAGAATTACGATGACGAGAAAGTACGCTTCCTTTCTTTTCTTCGCCGATTGATGATGAGATATACCTATACGATGCCGCGGGGCGATTATTTTCGAATTTACGACAGTTGGTTTTGCGCGAACATTAATATTGCCGAGATGTCGATAAGAGATTGGTTAATCGTGGATGAAATGTCTGTATTGATTCGATAGGCTAAGAATAGTCCACTGCATCATCGGACGCTTGTGTGTGTTTCCAGTTGAAAGCTGTTTTTCTTTTTGAAGAAAAAAAAAAATCATGTTTTATGTAGTGGAAGAATCTGGCCAGGAATATCTGCTCGAGTTTTCTCATAGTTCTATTCATATTATAACTGTAAAAGAGAAAAATAAGTAGTCCGAAAGTCTTTCCGTATACTATATTCTTCTCTTGCGCTATTATGAATACTTGAGAATTGTGGACTTCTTTAGCGAAATATTTAAAAATCAAGTGAGTATTTTCACAAAGTTGCTCCACTTTTGAAACAAAGCTCACTAAACATCAGACCATTTTTAAAACTGTAGGTACGTTTGGCATAAAATGCAAGACATAAACCATAATAATATACGACTACTAAATTTCCAACACACCGTATACAAGCGGCCAATGCAACGTCCATTCCAACATAGGAAATATACCCTAAAAAGATTCGGTACACACGGGACCAGACGGTAAGTAAGTACATAATAACGAGAAACGCGAGAACCGAAAATCAGTGGAGCAAAGAAACGACAGGCGCAGGTACAGCTAAAATACATCTATATATATATATGACGAGAGTAAGTTCAACGGCCATAAAGCAGCAGCAGGAGCAGGCCATAAGCAAAGCCGATCACGCTCTCGCCGATTCTCGAGCGCAACGGTTCTCTCGCGTGTTCCAAGCTGCACGTATATATTTCGGGTGAGATGGGGCGAGCGCGTGACTCTGTGTGTATCATACGTATATAGGTATATACCAACGGGCGAGTGATCGTTAAATGTTGCATCGGGTTGTTTTGGTTATGCGGAAATTTTGCTGCAGTGCAGTGTGCGGGAACTCGTGCGCCATGCGGCGCTAAGTCGTTGATCGACTTACTTATACTTTGCTCCATATTGCAGAAACATTTTATCGTTGCATATTTAATTGCAGCTCCTCGTGTTTTCTCAATCGTTTCTTTATAAGAGAATTTTGTTTGTAAATATCGATGTACGATGAAAGTATTGCTCAAACAGATATACTTATATATATATACATCTGAATCATCCGTTGTGGAATTCCTTTGAAGTTCGAGTTTTTATTGTTATTTACGAATAAGTATTTATCGCTTGGATTAAATAAATGATTCACAGAAAATAATCTCACTTTTGCTAAATTTATATAAGTTGGTACCTAGAATTTTCTATTAACTACATATATATATATATATATATAATATTATGGTCACGATATTGTTGCATGAAGCTTTTTAGAATTCTTATATCTTCGGTTACGTAAAGTTACCTCTATTATTATTTATCCATATTCAAAGCATCGGAGCCTGAGTTTCGTAACGCAGGGTAATCGAGTTTGCGCTAAATTATACACTCAACGAAAACAAATACACACGGAGTACCGCATCCAAAACGATGCTCCTGCATCGCTGCTAATACCAGAACAAACTCGCAGTGTCAGAGCATATATATATTACATAAGTCGAACACGGCGCGAAGCTACTCCGAACAAAAAAAGAACGCAGTACTTGTGTATATAGGGTACCCGGCACTAACCCCGAGAGAAAAAGCGCGCGCGCACAAAATGCATTTAATCCTGTATAGATGCAGAGTTTATCGGCTAGCGTTATCGCGTCGTCACGACCTCGCACCTGCACTCATTAGCATTGCGCACGATTACAGCGTCGCGAAAAATGCCCGCACCATGTGCAATGCATATATACAGGTCCTCGTGATCCTCTTCTCACCTGCAGCGCCGATCGTCCAAGGTGATAAAATTCGATGCGCGCGTGGGTGTATAGGATCTTATATATATGTATTAGGGTTGCATAAGCTGGTGTCGAGTGAGAGAAATTTATATTTCTATGGTCGCTGATGAGGAAACGGTGTTTTAACGGTGCTTCGGCTGAGATATAAGGGGTATAGATGAACGAATTGATAATGTTTGAATTTTGGACAGGTGCACAGTGTGCGATATGGTTTATAGGGATGGCTGGTTATTCATAAATTTTAGCAGTTTTTGAGGTCGAGTTGGGAACTGCGGAACACCCGATAAAACATTGAACAGTGACGCGGCGAAAATTTGCTGGCGTTCGATATCGAACAAAGTATACATTTTTGTTACAAGCCTTTGTCCCATATATTCGTACAAAATTCATAATCGTGATTAAGGAGATTACTAGTGAGTAATGTTATTCGAATAATATAATTATATGAAAATATGCACTTCATTATGTGACAACAATAAAATTTGAACTGTACCGATAATAACTAGTAACAGTTGTATTATATGCATATTTTTCCAGAAGATTAATATGCGTGTCACTGGTTCACCAATAACAGGTTGACATACTGACACGAGTTCTAGTAGTAAACACGTTGTGGTTTCATTTCGCTACTGTTTCTTATCGTGCTTCGTTAGAAATTGCTTTCCAATACCTAACATTGATATTGCGCGCATGCAGTTTATAAGCAAATGTATAAGCAAGGCTGAAAAATTATATTACCCTAAAGTTATATCGTGTAACGATAATAATTAAAATATCTTGTGTCATCGTTAATATCTAATACAAGTATAACTGTTTTAATGTTTTAATTGCTTAATTTGGAAAATGTCTGGAAACAAAAATATATTACGGCACACAATATTATAAAAGTTACGTATAATATGATCTTCAGGAAAATTGATTTTCTTTGAATAAAAATATTCATCGCGCTCCAGATTTAAACACGGTCAGCCAGTGTATATACGTGTTAATAATTTTTCCAAAGTTCAATGCCACTATTATTGATTTTATTTTCACTTGGCTATTATATCATGTACGCGTCGCTCCGCCGGCCGCGATAATATTTACGTTCGACGCGGTGCGCCTATGTTTAATAATATAAGAAAGTCCGACGTGTTACGCGTTACACTTTTAACGCTGTTTTATTTCAACTCGGTCGGATCGCCGCACACCACAATATTTCACACTCTATAGCGATCCTCAATGAGATATTTCTAATCGCGGTTATGAAAAGAAAATCCTTGCACGTGCATATATACACGGTAAAGTCCGTTGTTTCCAAAAATCTGTGTTCAACACAAAAGGCTGTGCTCATCTCAAGGACACGCATCGTCTCCGGGGTATTGATTTTAGTTTTTAAAGGTGAAATCGCACGCTGTTCTCTTTGCCGATGCTTCGCGTGTAATACGCTAACTAACGATTCTTTCGGCATTCCTGTAAATCCACGGTGTTTTAAAAGAGCGCGCGGATCAGCAATCATGCGAAATGCCTCTCGTTTTGTCGATGCTCTCTGTTTCGATTTTATTTTTAAGCCTGGCTTTTACGCTTGTTACCCAGGCTTTTTAAGTTCGGAACGTTAATATTCTTACCGTAAGAAAAGAGGATATGACGGGTAAAGTTGATAGTCGATGAGTAATAAAGATCAGTAGTTAAGTTTCAGATTTATTAAGAGGATTGTTTTAATCGCTGAGCTATATAACTAAAGTCCGATAGATTCGAATTAATTATTGGATACTACTCTTAAAACAACATAAGCATTTATTGCAGATAAATTCTCTGGGATGCTCTTTATTTCTTTAGACATAAATGTCTGAGATAATAAACTTTAGCTGTAAATACAGTCTTAAAGTATTATTCCAGGGCATGGAATTGGATGAGGTCACTGTAAAATTTATAACCTCTAAGAGAAGCGAAAGTGTTGGGTCGCGTATTGATCCTTAGCGATCTTCCAACAAATCCGAATATAGTGTTGTACAAACAACAGCTACACCATCTTATTTCCTTACAATCATCAACTGTAAGCTACGAAAATAAAGTGAAAACTTACCGCGATGCATAGGGTAAAGGACCTTCGAAAAAAGAAATACCACAGACAATGGGACCCAATTACCGAAAATAGCAATTACAACTGCATACACTCAATACGGCGCGTCTCGAGTCCGAAAGTACTAGTGATAACGTCGATATATATGTATATATATCCCAGAATCTGGGTTGACACACATGCGAAGACACATGTATGTAGACGGCCTGTGTGCCCTATTTAAGGTGTACAATATCGGGTCAGCAGTACCGGAGAGTAGAGTCGACGCTCGACCTGGAAACCCGAGTTCATTTGCTGCCCGGTATATGTATACACACCCGACCCAAGAGATGGAAAAAAAATCGTTAGAATGGAGCACGTTGATATAACCAACTCCGAAAAATTCGACCAACACGTGTGTGTTGACGGATCTGTGTAAGTAAGTTCCTTTTTAAAGCGACTGGAAGACTTGTAAGTGTATAGCGGGGAAAATGAGTTGACGGTTTCTTCGCAATACTGCGTATCATATGGATCCCGCGAATTCAGCGGAAATTTTTAGTGCTAATTCATTTTCTTGCTTTATCGCGAGAATAATTTATGCTTGTTACCAGTGGTCTGATGAAACTTTTGTTTTTCTTTGTTTCGTTTCTACGCATAGATAATCGTTACTCACATCGATTCAAAATTGCTTTTGAGTTGAATATGAATTTTTTAACGCTCGCTTACATATGTGGCCTGTACGAGCGGTTGCAGCTACTCGCGAAACGTACAAAAAAGATATAACTCGAATTCGTGTATAATCAGCGATAGACAAACAGCAGTAAAAAGTATAGCTTGTAATTGCGCAAATTTATCAGTAGAACTGGAAAAAACGCGCATAATTAACGAAAAAAAAAAAAGCAAGTAACATACGAAGCGCGATAACACTTGTAATCTATATATACCTTGAAAACAAGGACTGGAACAGTTCAAGTTTACCACCGCCAACGTATCTCTCGCACATTTCGCATATTTCTCGAGTAGCGCGAGGAATCAAGCCCCCGTCGCGAGCATCTGTCCCTTACACTCGCAAACCACTTGTACTTTCGTTACCGCGTTCTAAACCGCCCTTGAAACTCGCAACCCCTTTACACCCACGTTGATCCATCCGCTCTAACCGCCCCCACGTTTATAATCTAGGTTATAACCCCTCGTCATCCCTCCCCCGTACGCGCGTCATTTACCTTGACGTAAAGCTCCCTCGTCGTCATGATTCGCAGGTGGTGAGTTCCGGAGCTTTCTTACTCCTCTGCTTTCTCTCTCTCTCTCTCTCTCTCTCTCTCGCGATGGGCGAGAAAAACTCGTATGTCACATATATACACCGCACAAAGGCACGAGCCGCACACACAATCGCACTCGCACAGACACTGCACCGATTTAATATATCGCTGGATCAATCACCGCCACCGGTCCCCAAACGATCGGCCATGTTCAGCTCTCTCTCTCTCTCTCTCTCTCTCTCGTTATTATATACACACTGGGATGTTGGAGACACACTGCGACAGCACGTGGCCTTATGGCTGTGCACTTTTTCGAAAATCTCGCTATGGCCTTATATCCTAGAATCGCGCGCGCGCGTTTGTGTACGAGTATAAATATATATATATATGTGTGTGTGTGTTGTGTGTGTGTGTAGAGGGAGACGAGCCGCGGGTACGAAGGCCAGAGAGTCGCGCGCGGGCGCTCGATCGACGGACACTCGACTGGTTCTCTCTCAGCTGTGAGCTGCGAGCTGTGCCTCTGTACAATGTGCTGACCTCCCTCTCTCGCTATATCTATCTCTCTCTCTCTCGCTATATCTATCTCTCTCTCTCGCGCGCGCGCGGGTCGTACACTGGAGAAGGTGTGCGCGCGCATTTGGTACCGCGAGCGCGCCAATCTACTATACTACGTCGATCCCCCACCCGCCCACTCACTCTCCCTCTTTCTCTCTCTCTCTCTCTCTCGCTTATATATATATATATATATTCTTGATTTTGCGGTTTGCCTGAAAACTGGAGATTGTCATATACGAGCTTTAATTTTAGTTTATGCGCCAGTAGGAGGCGACTCATTAATCGGGTATCAGCATTGAGCTGGTTGGGTTTGCAGTGTTGACGAATCGATGATAAGGGTGCGTGGGTTATATATGCGCTCGGTCAAGTGGTACCATTCGAATGCGTGAGCACGAGGGCATATATACCGTTTGTTTTGCGATCGGGCTCAACGATTTTTTTTCTTTTTCCGCGTGTGCAGCGAATCTGGAGCGCGAAAAATGGATTTGGAGAGGATATTGAAGTATTCGTACGTTATAAGCTCAAGTTTTAATGCAATTTGAAAAGTAGTTTTCGTTAAAATAAACAAATGATGATATATGGAGAACCACAATAGGGTTTGCCTAAAGTAAATGCGCGTATTAGAAGTAACTATTATACACAGACAAGTACTATCGCAACAGAATAAGCATAAGATAATTTATAACGATTGTACATATGAAATAAACCAGCTCGCGCATACGATCTTCGCGAACCTAACATTTATTTTATATAGTATTTTGCCGTTTATATACGAAATTGTAATAAATTGCTCTGATTGCAATAGTTTATACGCATATAAATATAAAACAGTGTCACCATAAATCCACTGGACAGAAGATCCATTTGATTTGGTCCCCTCTTTTAGTTCGTTATCTAATTAATAAGTTTCACTGTACAGTTTCAGTATATACAAATGTATGACATTGTTATGGTTCAATTACAGCACTTGATTATATTATTACAAACAGGTTAGCATTAACAATAAACCATCGTACAGAAACACAACAACGGCATGAAAGCAGTTTCTAAAATAAAAAACAAACAAATTATTAACCACAAAGATTTTCATTATCCTGATTTATCTGACCACTTGATTTGTAGTAAACTACATGATTGTATCTTGCAATTAGAGCTTGAAATGTTGTGTACATAAAATCCAATAAAGTAGTAATAAAAATCTGCATCGTACATTAAGCAGAAGCGTACGCGAATCAAGACATTTATATTATTTTCAAGGAAAAAAAAAACATCTCTATATGCGAGACATACATTTTATATGGGATGGCTGTAAAAATATACAGTAGATGCATACGCGATTCTTAACAATGTAGGATTATTTAGCTCTGACACTGTCATGGTATTTCTTTCGCTTTTTCTAAAGAATATATGGTTGAGCCCAATTCAAAGAAATGCGATCCAGTTGAAAAATGAATAAAACATTATATAGTGCACTTCTTATAAATGACAAACTTGTTATTTTCATAGTTTATATCTACATTATGATTTTGAATAGCTCTAAATTTAACTTCTTTTTCGATAAGTATGCGTTGGAGGTCGAGTAATCTATGCAGGAAGAAAAATTCACCTGTGCACATAATATAAAAAATGCGAATGTTTATTCAGCTCGAGTGCATAAATTAAACTAACGTTTGCACTATACGTATATATAATATACAGTTATCGATATATATTACGAATCCAAAATATCTAAAATTTTATGCAGTAATAAAAAGTACATTGCGTTCGTGTATAATAACAACGCATAAAAAATTTACTTCCAAATCATTCATTGATACGAATCAATTAAAAATAGTAATGAAATTGATGCATTTCTCACACGCGGTTAATAACTGTTAACGTTCTCCAATACTTCAATTCAAAACTTGGATCTCTCAGTATAGCGTGTATGTAATCTATATCGATTTTATTTTACAGGATTTTTAAATAATTTGGAAAAGCAGAATATTATTAATGGAGCTGTATAATGAAATTCGTCTTTAAACTAGATTAAACTAAAAACTTCCATTACGAAAATATGACCGGTGTAAACTATTATACAAAAACATTTATAAGCTATCGGTATACCCTTTCCTAAATATATATTTTCAATTTAACGCGAGTACGATCAAAGAGGTTATTTAGCGCAAGTATAAAAAACTTTGTAAGCTCAATATTTTTCGACAACAGTATAGTGTACCTTCATATCTGCAACCAACACAATTTTTAAAATAAAAATACCAAACCAATTTTTAATTGTACGAACGGTCAAGTCCTAAATCAATCAGTAAAAGAAATTCCCAGACTCTCCCATTACCTCAAATCTCAATGCGTCGCGCACGAACGGGCACGACATCTCGCGAAACAATTTTCAAGGGTATATAAGATCGCTAACGAGTGGCCGCGCAATCGCTAACAAACCTTTCTATATATATATATATATATATATATATGTATAAAAGGAGGATTAACCGGCGCGCATTATTGCAGGAGGCCGATGTCGCGCATATCTGCGTTCGCTTCTTGGTCACGGGCATTTGGCTTGACTCGGCGAAATTCCACGCTCCGACTGTGTTTCTGCCGGGAAGGAAGCGCGTGGGAGAGTTTTTATCAGTGGGAAAGTGTACGAGGAATCGCTGCTGATTATACTGAAATACGCTGCACATCGATTTGGTGTAATTGGGGCGATATATTTTAATTAATGTAATTTTCCGTAAATGCTTTCGCAGTTGATGATAATTGTTTAGGGCTTGTGATGGTTCGTATTGAATTTAGTTTTTCGAGGGATTTTCACGAGAGATTTTTCTTATCGTTACTTGGATATTAGTCGAGAGCGTGGCGCCATCTTGTGAATGGTAGTCAAAGACTGGTGGAGAACACTCGGATAAAGCGCGAATCGCGAAAGTTTCAAACTTGTGAAAATTATAAAATTAAGCAAAACTATTAATAAATTTCTTTTTCGTTTGCTTTCTTATCATACATTTTATTTCTCTGACGTTGATGGCGAAAAAATGCCTAATACTTAAGGATGAACGAGCGATACAAGTCAAATCAGCAACTACTCGAAAAATATTAAATAAAATTATTACTTTTACATGAAAGTGGTATATTTTGAATGACCATACGTTATAAGTAACTTATTCTTTACTTAATAAAACATCAACAACGGAAAAAAGTATAAAAAATTACGAATTTCGTTTTTTCTAAGTTTAATCCACAATTATTGTTCGATTCTAAAATTTATGGGTTCATTTTGTTCGTTTTCGAAAACTTAAGCGATCCACCGTCAGTTAAATATTTTTTTCATTTTCAAAATTTGTTATGACAATATATAACTAATATAGTTAATGCGACTGTATAACTAATTTATGACGATACTAATTTTAAAAATGAAAAAAACAATTCAACTAACGATGGATCTCTTAAGTTTTCGAAAAACGGACTATAATCGTGGATTAAACTTGGAAAAAACGAAATTGGAAAGTTTTTTTTTCCTTAACCTATTGATCTATTAGTTGATATAAACATAATAATAACGTAGTTGATGTTTTATTAAGAAAAATATAAGTTGCTTACAACGTATGGTCATTCAAAATATACCACTTTCATGTAAAAGTAAAATTATTTAATGTTTTTCGAACAGTTTCTGATTTGACTTGTATCGCTTGAACATCCTTAATTGTGTTACAAGTAGTAACCGTAAGTAGAGTGCAGAACGTAAAACAAAAACAATTTGCTCGATGCATCAAATGGTTCTCGATTCACATGAATATGGAAACCAATATCCAAATACCATGTAACCTTAAATTTTAAATACTAATTATAAGTTAAATGCGTTAATATTTACGTATTAGAGGGAGTTGTAAGTGTCGATAAATGTAAATATTGCTGAAATAGAAACTAGAGTTGATAAAGAAATATGGCTTTCTTTCAACTGGTCTGGAAGGCGAACAAACTAAGAAAAATCAGAGAAGAATATCACGATGAGAAACTACAGTCCATGGAAATCACGAAAGGTGGCAAAGTCCACAAAACACTTGGGCGTAGGATTCGTCATCAGAAAATACTGTGCGTACATTTTATTTTCAAATAATTCATGAATAACGTCGTTAAGACTACGGCACAATTTATATTTATCCATCAAGTGCAATAACGACGAAAGCGATAATATTGCGTATTCCAGCTTGAAACGCAAGCTACTAAAGCTCTTCAACACACTAACGAGTTTTCCGAAGAACTCGTGGCTGCACAAAAAGGCCGTTTTACTGAGGACCGAGGGCACCTTCGAGAATTACATACTGAAAAGCGTCTGCGGCTTCCTCGGCGGAATACTGCTCACCTACATGTTCTTCATCTTCTTCGTATTCCAGCTACACTTCGGCCTGGCTTCCGCCACTTTTATCTGCTCCATCACCGGCATCGTTCTCACCGTTGGCTTAGCTTTTTCTCCCTATGTAAGGTAAAATATCATCGATCACTTCCTACCCTCCCCATCATAAGAAATCTATCCGCAGCTATTGCAACATTGCTTTCTCGTGTTCTCTGGACTGCAAAATTACTTGCGAGGTGAACGAAACCTTCGCGGGTGGAAAGGACTTTAGCGCGAACGGTCGATTATTATTTCAATATTTCAGCGTGCAAGTTTTTATCCCCATGCAAAAGTGAAAAGTGCAAAATTATTGTATCGCCGTGATTAAAATTGTCAATGTATATAGATAGTTTTTTTTATGGTTTTCCTAGTGGTTGACGCGGATAAGTACGGGTTCATGGTCAATTTAACGTTACACTGAGTTGAACATAAAACGGTCTGAGAAAGAAATACTACGATTACTGAACCGCAGAGGTACATCCTACTTATATACATTTCAAGTTGGGGAACTTGAAGGGATCGCACTAAAAATAAAACAATAAAAATAATTCTAGAGCATATGAAATGCACTCGCGGATTATAATTTACTTATCGATAAAAATCGATTTCAGCTTACTAACGTTTCCGAAAAGTCTCGATAAAGATAAAGCCATATTTTACAGTTACAGAAGTGTATATAGCAAAAAACGAGTTATACTCCGTAAGCTTGAACGAGAAAGCGCTTATTCATCGTCCAGCCAAAAATCCGCGAATACTCTTGCAACTGAACTAAACGCATGCTTGACCAACTCCTCTCGTTCCCCTTTCCTTATACAACAGGTGTATTGTGATGCTGTTCCTGCCGCAGTTCTTCTCGCGCCGGGGACGCCAGGCGTTAATGGCCTACGCCTTTATCCTCGCGCTCACCGGACCGGCCAAGAACACCATGCACAACGTTGGAGTTCTTGCCGAGTCGCTCGCCTGCGGTCAAGTATGCTCCCCAACCTTTTCCCTTTCTCTCTTTCTCTCTCTCTTTATCTGCTGACGCACTTCCGCGTGTACCGTTTTCCTTTGTGCAAAGATTCCTTTTTCTTTTATTCCGCTTTTTTTTTCTTATTTTTTGCGGAGCAGTTTTTTTTCCAAGCATTCGGAAAATTGCCAAACTGAGATTTCAGAGAAAAGATATTTAGGGTCTTGCTTAAAAGTAGAAGAATTATATAAATTATAAAAAATATTATACAATTCGCATTATTTTAAATTGAACATTTTTATGTCGCAGATGATGCACAATTTAATGAATTTAATACAATTTGTAATCGATTAAGTATATTACACAGATGTATTATAGAAAATTCTATACATTTATTGAACAGGAGCATCTGAAGGAAGCGGTGAAGGCGGTGATTGATGTAGTGAGGCAGCCATTTTACGCCATGAGAGAATCTCTTGTTAGAATCATCAAGTCTATTCGAATTATCGTTGGGAGGATCAAGAAAACTCTACTCGCGATGAAGAGGCTTGTACTTAGTATTTGTGAGCTTTATTTCTTCTTTATGGACATACACAGATGAACAACCTTCAGCATAAATTTAATAATCTGATATCTAATTCATCTGAATTGCTGGTATGAACATTATTACACCAGTAATTCACTATATATAAAAAATAAATAAAATAAAAATAAACATACATAAAATAAAATAATAATAAAAATAAAACTTATCAATCAGCGAACCGCAGCAACAATCAAAAACTTCATCCGCAAATCCTCTAATTCCCGCGCTCTCATCCTAGTGCACGTAATAATGTCGGTGTTCGAGTGGCTGGGCAGCATCATGAGAATCTGCAACAAAAGTCTGGGTACGCCGTACGACCGATGCCATAAAGTGTTCGAGGAAGCAACGACCGACTGTCGGGCCAAGCTCGGACCCCTATTCGATGGGGTTTGCCAGCTCGCTTCCGTCGCCGGCATCGTCTGCTTCGTTTTAAAGCCACTCGACCTTATCTGCGTGCTCGTGTCCTACGCGTCCGATGCCATTGTTGGAACGATTCGCAAAAGTTCGTGAGATGTTATTTTTTTAATAATGTGCAGTATAATTTATGAGTATGGGATATAGTAATATGGATTCATTGAAGAGGAAGAGTAGATAAGTGGATACATTCCGAGAATAGTCAGACAATGTTGGTTATTCGACATGTTTAGAATTGAATAAACTGTATATTATTATAGATTGAATGGGTTAAGAATTGAGTGATAATATTCATTTAAAATAATAAAATATCGAGGACTAAACATACTTGACCGAATAACAATTATTATTTTTTGTATTCAGAGGTCAGGAGATTCGTCCAAGAAATCAGGGCTCTGTTTTACGTGAAAATCAAGTTTTCCCATTCTTTTCAAATGGAAACGAATAAAAGCCGGAGTCTTGGAGAAATATCAACTGCGATTACAAGTGAAATTAAGGAAAAAACTGAGCGTTTCTTATCAGTCTTCGACTGGGTGGGTTTCATCACCAGTTTCTTCTTTCTCTTTTTCCTCTTAAGGTAATGTCGTCGTATGGAACGTTAAATTGCGGTTATTTTTTATGGAATTTAACATTCTACATTTATAATGTCTTAAAATGATGTTTTTCATAACCACCCGAACTATTTATCGAAAGGGTGATTTATTATCGGCACAAGTGGCTGACGAGCGATCGTTTCGACAACCGATACATAAACGATTACGTACGTGAGATCGATCTGAAACGCGCTCATCTGGATAAGGAGACGATCTTCCCGCTAAATCGGCGCGAGCGCGACAAGTACGCGGCGCTAACGTCGATTTTCCTCATCAAACCCGAGAGACTCAGACTCGCCAAGTCCCTTGTCTTCCTCGCCACGGCGTCTCTGAAACTCGTCTGTTACATGACCATCGACTACTGCCTCTTCTGGCTTTTGGATACTATAAGGTATACTCGATGTTGTCCTTGCAGTGTATCTAATGAATCGCACGAGTGCTATAAAAGACTTTCGTATCATTGATATCATCGATCACAGATATCACGGAAGAACGGATACCAAAGTGCAACGTCCGAGTTACTCGAGTTCGGTGGAGGTGACGGGTGACGGTTTCCTGGCCGAGATCTACCGCAGCATCGCAAGGGCCTTCTCGCCCAACACGGCTATCGAGATCGAGTCGATTCCATGTCTGCCTGAACCGAAGCCCCCCGATTACGATCTCTACGTGCAGATCGCAACTCTGGCAGCGTTCTGCTGGATCATGGCATTATTCGAGCCCTACGGCCTCAGACTGAGACACGTGGTGCTCAACAGCTATTATCCAGATCGAGCGAAACAGCGTTCGGTCTGGCTCTACAACCAGATCATCAGGCACACAATATATTCTTCGATCGGCTACTTATTTCATCTCTGTACAATAAATTCTTATCGATTGACATTGAACGTTTATGGACGACAGATCCCGAGGCTCGTTCCTGAAGTACGCGAGACGACAGCTACGTCGGCAGTTTGGTACCGCTCATGGTGACGGTATCGAACGAGTCACGCTCCGAGAACGCGTCTGGGCAGTCTTTCCCATCTTGAACAGATTAGCACCTCTGAAGCCGCGCAATACCTGTCTGGTCTGCGGCGCACCTGAGAGAGACAAATCCGCACCACACGTACGCTGTCCCACGCCCAATTGTCCCGGTGTATTTTGTCCGCAGTGCTTTCAGGATCTGCGCAAACTGTGTACCGTGTGTATGTCGCCCCTGGATTACGGTGACCTTACCGACATGAGCGAGGAGAGGTGAGGCATTGCTTGCAGGCGCTGAACGTCTGTTGCGATATAAGCTAATCGGTTTCGATTAGATCTGTTGGATTGGCTGCGTGGATTATTTTAATTTTTGGATAGCTGGGATTTAGAAATTGGTATAACGGGTTTATCGAAGCGAATGGATAAAATGTTTACAATATCGATGCGAGGAAAAATTTATGAAATTACGGTTTTCTTACTTTGTTTGTTTCTAATCGGCTACTCTATCTGAAACCATGTTCATATATGCTTACGATCGATAACGAAACGTTGACATAAGTAATTCACTGCTCGCAAACTAAATTATCGTGAAAACTACGCCTTTGGCAGTGGCAGAAAGATGCGAATTCATGTGTAAATTATTTATTAGAGATTCTTCGGATGATCAAATTGATATATCTCGTTTGAAAAAGATACCTTTTCAATCAGAAACGACGGACGATGCTCTAGACGATGGAAAGTTAGAAAGGAAAACTGAAGTTCCAAGTCTGGTCAAGGATACGTCAGACGATGATTCTTCAAAGTACAGTTACAGTTAGTGAAATCTTATTACTTTATTGTTATATTAATTTAACAATAGTAATTTAGTGTTTTTTTTATACTAATGAGACAATGATCGAATAGGTTATCAAAACGAGCCAAGCGAAGATTCTGCTATTCCATATAAAAGGAAGTTTAGGGATGTGGAAGCTCAGGAAGTACGAGACGATGTGACCATGCAGGTAAATAATACAAAATAATTAATATAACAAAAAAAAACTTCATTCAATATAATCATTCATAAAGATATTCAGCGAACCTTTGATAAGCGAGCAAGTTTCTACAAGTGGCGACGATCGAGTCTTCTGTTTTGGCTGCGCTAAGCAAAAAAAGTCCTCAAAAGCGAAGAAAAAATTAACCGTGGATTCGGATGATGAATACGATGTCACGTGTATTGCTGATACCGAATCATGGCCAACCATTAAAGTTGGTGATAAAAAGGATACAGTATTGGACATAGAAATCGAGGATTTTCGAAGAGGTTCGAGCGAAGAGCTTTTGCCATGTGATTGTAAAAATAAAACAAAGGAAAAACGAAGTAAATTGAAAAGGTTTTTCAAAGCCTTCAAGAAGATAATTCCGTATAGAAAGGTGATTACAATATGTTATTTACAAAACTAATCCTAAGTTATAGACAGCTACAAATGCTAGGAATTTAAAGATGCAAACTTCTTTTAATGTTTCGATACTAAGCTGTCAATAATAAAACGTCGTATGAAAAATGTATAGTTAAAAGAAAGAAAAATATGAAATTTTGCGCAGAAAAGAGAAAAGCACGCGAAGTCATTTGAAACAAACAATTACAAAGATTCGATTCAAACAGGAAATGAGAGTGAAGGATCCTCGTGTTCTTGCTGTGAGAGTTATGAGCTATTACGAAAAGACGAAAATAATTCCGACACGCGTCAATCAGTCTTAAGAAAGAGAAATAATAAGAGCTCGAAATCTTTGGAGGATGAACTCTCGAATTGTACTTGTCGAAAGTCTTGGCGAGAGAGCGGGAAATTTCGAACGAAGGAAATACCAAGGTATATAAAATCTATCTTTTTTATTTAGCATGATGCTTAAACTTGAATGAAAACTTGTTAGTGTGATGTATGGATGTGTCATATCCTAATTGTATCTTGTATGTGGAATGTGTGAGCATCGTGACAGTCACGTTACGAGCAGCGAACGAACGCTAGTTTTCTATATCTTTATAGCGTCTGATTATTTAATGAAGCGAAAAACGAATCTAATCTCGACGTTCTATCTGGCTAACTGAAATTTATTTATAATCCATCCTTATTGATACTATATGAAGACAATTTAAAATTATTCAATTATTTTCAAAGGCACTTGAAATCGGTCTGCAGCAATACGAAATATTTTGAAATAGACGAGAGCAGCTCTTGCAATTCTCCAAAGGAGCAAATACAGTTTAACTCCGATTTCAGTGGATATACCGATACAAGATGTTCCTGTGATAGCGATCCATCTCGCGACAGGCGAAGTTCTACTAACTATGCTGACGATAATGTATGGTGTTAATTTTAATAATGCTCTAAGTGATATTTATACTCTTAATTAAAACGTTGAATGTAGATTTTTCACTTTGAGACAATTAAATTATTCATGCAAATTCGAGGAACAAAGAAAAATAATAACGTGAATTTTTAGGATTCCTATATCTTTACGTCTGAGAATGATAATGAAAAGCGTTATGCAACTCACACAGAGACATCGGATTCCTTTATGACAGAAGATATTGATTTTTCAGAAATGTCGACTGATAATTCGAGTAAGTACTCTAGTTCATTTTAAAACAAATCTTGAAAGTTTATAATCAATTTAATTAGATTTATCACTATGATGATAATATCGATGAAATCCAACTATATTTTCAGCTAGAAGTAAATTTTTGCGAATCAGTAATGAAACTCATTCTAACGATGTAAATAATTTGAGCGAGGAAGATAAAATAAACGAAGACAGCGATGAGAAAGGGACTACTCGTAAAGGGCAATCGAAAGCTGAAAAGATGAAACTCTATGATTCCCTTGCTGGATTGGAATTGTACGATATCGATGATAAGTCAAAGAAAACTCAATTTCAAAAAATTAAGGATAAATTTTCTCAAAAGAACAAAAAGTCCCCAGAGAAAAAATTAGCAACAAATAATGAAGCTGACGCCTTGAGAAGAGTTAAAGTGGATAAGGAGACTGCTAATGCGAAGAGAAAAAGTTCTTTGAATCAGGAAAAGCAATTAACTTTTAATAATAATGACGGTGGGAAGAAAGAAAGGTTTGAAATTGAAAATAAGACATTTTCTGAATAACCAAGCAAATAAATTTGTTTATACTGACTGTATAAATTTTAGTTCTTCTGTCGATCAAGGCACGCAATATAGAATCGCTGGTGGAGCTGAACCGCAAGGGAATGAAAAAGAAGATCAACAAAAGTTAGTTCGTGGTTTCCAACCAATACTTCTTCAAAGAGAAAGGCAGACAATCCATTGGTTTGTACCATGCAATACTTTAGTTCAATTTTTCATAATAATTACATCTAAATAGTACTTATAAATGAATAAATTATGAAATACTATACCTCATTAATTTGTTTTAAGAGCACAAAGAATAAAGATTAAGGTCCTTCATGACCATAGCTCACGAGTTCTTGTTTTTTTGCAGTAGTCAGCGACGCGCAACCAGGAATGATGAATCCAACAGATCTACAAATGAAAGAAACATCACAGGTATTACGCAGTATGAACAAGATGCTGTTGTTCAACCTATAACCAGAGATCAGGGAACTTACGTTAGATCAAAAACTAATAAAGTAAGCCATATCTATGAGTCGATCGACTTATATACATTTAATACTACAGCGGGCATGCACGTGAACTAATTCTATTAGACACCTGAATTGACTCAAGCGTCGTATTAGAACAACATAACGGTTTAGTGTGACAACATAAAACTTACTTTATCTGCAAATTATTCATAACATTCAAATGTAGACATTTCTTTAATTAAGCAAAACCACGTATGGTATATTTTGTTTTTCTTGTTTTAGTGCGCTGGGAGACGAGAAGCCAACATTGGTACCGATGATTCATGACAGTTCTGACGCTTATGAACTGTCGATTTTTGTACACTACAATAATGATTAACAGTGATTAGTATTAGATGTTTTAATTAAACAATGTATTGTAATTATACTAAAGTTGTAATGTAAACTTAATTTTTCAAGAATATAAAATTGATTCTAAATAAAATGTGTTTCATGAATCGAGAGTGCGTCTATACCCAACTGATTTTTGTTTCTGGAATGGAAAATTAGTCCCAGAATAGCGCTTACAATAGCTCGAAGTTTACCAATTTTAGACATTTTAAGCCGCCTATAAAAATCATATAGGCATTGAACTGCATTAGAGAGTTTCATACTCAAATTTTTCACTGTCTCGCCTACCATAACACATTGTGAACACAATCATGATTGCTAACCGTCATTGGAGATTAGTTTCACAAAATCATAATTTGTAAAAGATAAACAAATACGTTTTGAACGACAGAAATATATTAAATTGAACAATACTTTTTTGGGCTTTAATAAATTGTGTACAAAATAATTTGAATTAATTTTTCCTTAAACTTTGAATTTCTTGTGCAATTTATATACTGATTAAAAAATAAGCAATAGCAGAGAAATAACGTGTATTACTTATCTCGTGTGGTTAGGAAAATTTTTATTACATGGAGTGCTTTAATGCAGAGATGCATAAAGGAACTGCCGAGATCATGTGTCGAAGTAAAAACATTGCTGATAAGTGATCGCAGATCATGTCACCATAATCCATCGTTAACCAGTATCTTTTTATTATTCGCAAAAGACCTATGTCCTGTTGTTTTTTTCCATTTTATAGATCAAATATTCCACAGTTTCAAGTTCATTGCAATGTTGGCCGGCGAATGTTTTTAACTGTTGTTGGGTGAATTTTTATTGATTTCAATAACTACTAAAACCACTTGTATTTTATATAAAAAATAAATAATACACAAATTAAAACAAAATAATTTTAAGTGTAAATATAAGATGTAATTTTTTTAATAGTAGTAGCCCATATTCTGGCCACTTGTGACAAAACATACTGCACTTAAACACTCGATCTTTTGCATAAGACAATTTCTTTTGCACAAATGGCATTCGAAAAACTTAAAACGCTATTGTTACATATACTTCACTGTTTCCGATCTCAATATTTAAGTGCCTACGATTATGGTTGATAGATATAATTGTAACTTAATTTGAATCATTCGAAAGTTTCTGATTTAACTAAATATTCAAAACTTCAGGTACTTACCAGTCTTTAAAAGGGACAATGAAGCGCTTGATCCAAGACTGAAACTGCTTAGCGAAACTCCCCTTCGACCTACGATCAATCGCATGTGGATAATTCTCCCTTTTTCACGCTTTAAAAATTCAACAAAACTACTTTTTATAAACGTTCTCTTCTTAAACTGCAACACTGTATACATTTAATTGCAAACATTATTCTTTTCTCAAATGCAAGCTTGAAATATTCAATTGAACAGTGGATTTTTCTCGATCGCGTGCTCTTGTGGGGGGTAAGAAAATAGAGGTGCGAGCGTTCATGCACCGATTAATTCCCTTTGTTTTAACTATTCAGCTACATTTATCTTTTTTCTTATACAATGTTGCGCGGTAATACTACACTATAATTACTTTTATACTCTGTAAGATTTTTCTCTTGTGCGGGGGTCTATGACGGTGCGAGCATATTTTAAAATATTTAATGAATCGGCTCTTTAAAGCTGCACCGATTTATATAGGAGAGGGTCGAGTACAATGGTTGCGAGTGTTTTTCAAGACTTACTAGTATTTCAAATTGCAAACCAAGCTCTAAGTATACCTGCGAGAGTTTATTAAAAAATAGTTAAAAAAAATATATGTTGCTTTTTAAGCTTGTTGCATTTGACAAGTGTTCATTCGCTACTGCCACAAATAAAACTCAAAATGATAACATAGTAATCAACTATGACTCTAATTTATTATACCATTAAAACTAGTTAATAAAAAGCACGTCATTCCATCGCGGCTTTTACAAGCATGAACAACGAAAATACTTTGTTCATTGTCTGGCTAAAGAATCTGAGATTCATAGTTCCTTGATTGCCAACTGCCAAGCGCAATGGCTGCTGTGCTCGAAACAATGTGAAGTGCACTAATTTGATGGAAAAGGTGTCTCCGAGAAAGGCTTGAATGGCATTGCTTTCTACTGCATTAGCGATTTCCAGGCTCGCACTCGTAACCTTTTCACCCACGTAGCATATTAGCAGCATACTAATGACAGCCACGACTCCCATTAGAGATAGTTTTAAGAATATGAAGGAGTTTTTCGCCTGCAAGCAGATGGAAATTTCATTCTTTTATTGTATATTAATTTTATGGGAGGATCAATGTTACATATAAAGTAAATGCATGTTTTATCGAGAAATTATTTTAATTGTATTGAATTTGAGAGAGATACAAATCAAACTAAGATAGAACTAAAGTTAAAATGGAAGAGTAAAATTCGCGCTCGTCGTGCTAGCTAAAGCGTTGCAAGGTAAATCTGTTGATGCTCGCACTTCGCGCTCAGACCCGAAATTGTAGCTGTAAAGAAGAACTCTTGAGAAAATTGAAGAAAGAAGTAGTATTTTTTGTACATATTTGTGACTGAATGATTGACATATAATAGGTAACGAATGGGTATTGAATGACTGGCATTACAGATACAAATATTGACTACATAATGCCTTTATAAAAATTAAAATATTTCGAGTGGCTGTAAGAAATTGTGATGTCTACTATGCAGTAAGGGACATTGTAGTACATAATATTTACATTGAGTGCTGCGATTCCAACAAGACCCAAAATGATGCCTATGCAAGTGTGTTGAATCAAAAATATCGCCGAAAAGTTGTTGCATATTATGCCGCCGTAGTCCAATGCGATCGCGTGCCTCGCTATTATACGTGAAAAACTTTGCTTCCTACTTTTCTCAAGGTTCCTAATAGAACACTGCAAAGCATCGAATTCTCTGCACAGTTGACACATAAATGTGATGGACAATATGTCGCTTGACATAACACCAACGAAACGGAAAAACATTAATACTATTTGGAACGCATAAACCATCTCGTACCTGAAAATAAATTATATATAAAGCGAATAATTATGATTGCGATTGGATGCTTTATTTATGTTTGCGCTGTATCATAAATCACGAATTCAAAAAACACAAATTTAGTGGCAATGATATATTTTTGTACAAAAACACGCTAGACTCGTTCGACAAATTGATACTTCGCGCACTTGTATCGTAATGTACTATTTTTTTGTCATGCAATTACCAAGGTGATTCGTAGAGAACATTAGGCAAAATTCCTTGAAACGGAAGTCCTTTATTTTTCAGCATTGGTAAGCAGATGAATAAAAATAGTGTGGCAACGTAAGACCCTATGCAAGCTTTTATTATTTGAGTTTGAATTTGTTGCCAACGAATGGAAATTTCTCTTTCCCTTGCAGTCACGTCGACAGATATATTCAATTTTTGTGTCATGTACAAAATTTGTAATATACTATTCCTAAAAATCCCATTTACATTTATTTACAGATACATTTAAAAAATAAGTATATTACAATATATCCACACATATTTTTTGCATTTATCACAAGCTTTATATTTTTCAGCCAATAATAAATTTTCCGTTATCAATACATGGCCACAAATCAACTGCAGACCAAACCAGTGCATCTATTTTATTTTTTTATTATTGATTGAAAAAAAAATATATTGAACCTCTACCTGTTAAACACAAACAACATTATTTTAGCTACTACGGTCAACGACGACATAATTTCAATGACAATCCTGTAAAAAATAGGGGAAGAGTCGGAATATTAATGACACTGTGGGGAATATGAGAACCTGGATTATTAAATAAATTTAAAAAAAAAAACAATAACTCTGCGATATCGCAAGAGAATAATCAGTACATTACTCGAGTATGTTGATAATATCGGTCTCTCCTATCAACGCCGTAAATTCAAAGCAGCTCACGCCAATAGCGAGAGCTGCTAGCCCGTAAGTTTTGGCTCTACAAAATCTTCCGAGCGGCTGATCGTCCTCTGGCCAGAAACCAACTATTTTATGAAAAACTACACCACAACTGAATGCTTCATTCTTCTGATCACACATAACAATGCCTTCTTGCTCTTCGTCCATCGCCGGAACGTAAAGAAATTTCATCATTCGTTCTGTCATTCCTCCAGACGCAACTTTAAAATTCAGTGTGTACGTGTCTTTTGTCGGAAGTATGATAGCGCGATGCTAATTAAATATTGAGCAAACTTTTACCGCGTGTACAGCCATAGGAACGTTTTTTATTCATTCCCTTTTGTGTAAGCACTTCTCTTTATACTTTGTTTCATAGTATCCGATAATTGCATTTAATCGCCGTGAAGTTTGTATTTATATAGCGGTGAAAATAGGTGCGGAAATCTCCGAGAGCTTTGCTAAATATTTGATGGTTCTTGGGGTCGTATTTCTTTGTTCATCTACCTATGAGGTAAGTGCGAATTATGTAGAATGTACAGTGTAGCTCTCAGTAGTGGTATGGTTACAAACAAAGCTACATGTTCTTATACGGACAGTTGCTTATTATTGAAAGTCAACGAAAATTTAATATCAAGAATCTTGTCCAATTTATTTGAAGTTTAATTTATCTTATTGCTATTGGCTTCCCTTCATTAAGAATCGTTGAAATGACCGAAGCTGAAGAGTTATTAGGATTATCAAAATAAGTCTGAACCTTTTCTATCAGCGGACACTGGTAAGGCTTCATAACATTGTTAATAATTAATAAAAATCTATACATAATAATATTGTATGCGTCTGAATCCATTGGCAAACTCGCTGCCGACCAACCTTGCAACAACTCATCCTTGATTTTATTAATCGATCGAACGCTCAATGCGACTGATCCCCTTAGTAGCCACGAGTCCACAACAATGCATAAATCAATGCTAACTCGTCCATAAATATGGGGATACGGGAGAAAACCGTGCAGGAGCTGATACCGTAAAGTGTTTCATTGTGGCATCGCGCATAAAATTGTGGCCAACGCGAATGAAAATGATCGACCTTAACAGCTGAAGCCACACTTATATACGCGTGTATTCTGATAAGGGAGTTGGAAAAAGACTTTATCTGCGTTTATTCGCCATTCGAACTTTCCACTCGCTATACTATATAGGTTGATTTCGCGTTCATTGAGACCCACACTGTACTGATCGTCGACGGTATATTCTGTACTGGGCTCGACTGCGGAAGATAATGACTCGAACTGGTCCGTCTGTCTTGTTCCTATGAGATTAGGAGCGAGGCTGTGTATCAATTATTATTATTTATTCTGATGTAGCTTTTGTTTATGCGTACGTGTATTTTGTATACCGAGCTTTCGCGTCACAGAGATTGTGCTCGCTCACTTGCACTTTTGTAACGTTCGATCTTATATGCGCAGTTTACATTGGCGTGCTTAATCCGGTCGCGCACGATTTCTAAAAAGACACAATGCTCTTACAAATATATACAGTGATATATAGGCTTTCAATGATAGGCACTGATGCAAGTGAATTGATTCAAGTAAGTATTGATAATTCAAAATTGATCTTTGGAAAGATGAAATGAGTCTATTATACAAGAATTATCTTAAAAACTTTGAAATGAACTCAAAGATTTTTAGAAAATATTTGATGCGGACCACATACTTACGTCGTCCAGAGAAATTAAAAATAAAGGATTAGTAAATATTGTATTGTATTGGATTTATTCCGAAAATAATATTGTATTCGATATTAGAACAAATTGTGAGAATATGATTTCACTTACAATTAGTTCGATTCTACACTTTCAGCTCGATCATCTCCATTGGCAATCGTCGCTTGAACTCAAAGAAATTCCTTTTACGTAAGTAAAATAGTTTTTTAGCATTGTATAAGACGCGTAGGGAATCCTTGAATACGAATAATATAGGCGCGCAGGCTGAAGCACGAAAATTCCACAAATAGCTCGGAGCTCATTCGTATTGCGGACACAAATCTGAAGCGCAAGATAAGAATCGGAAGAAGAGCGAAAGGGTCCCAAACGCCTCGGAATTCCCTTCCTGCATTTCGTCCTCTGAAATTCAAAGCTATACAGTTGCCAGAGTAATTTTCACACAGTTCATTAGCGATAGATAATTCAATTTTAAGCGATAAATAATTATATGTACAATTAATATCTCTATGTAATAATAAATTATTAACTCATAATATAAATATTTTTTTAAATAACAGAAAAATTGGGGAGAGAAATCGCCTACCTATATATTTTAATAATTTTTCTTTTTTGTCAAACAGTGTTATATATGCAAATAAATATGGAATCTTAACCTAAATTTCCCAACCATTTCGATCCTAATAGATGCTCTCCAAAAATTACGAGTCTACGGTAAGTATATAGTTAGTCTAAATTCTCACATTTATTAAGCCGTAAATTATATCTTTCCCGATCTTTCCATCACAAACCTGTAACAACATATCAAGGGAGTTTCATGCAGTATGTTTAAAAATGGATTTATTTATTTACTTATTTATTATTTCCACAGCAATAGATTATTATTACATTAATATCAGTAATATTAAGCATTACAATACAAAACAGTAACCCTGAAAAGAAAAATGATATTTCCTGCAATCAGATCTGGATAAAAAAATTCTTAATTCAATTCTTTTTCTATTCGTAACCAAGTAAGATTACAGGCTGATCGCAGACAGAGGATTGACCGAGTCATCGCGTGAGTTCATATTAATAACCTTTTTCCAAAGTATAAGTAAGAGTAAATCATAAAAAAAGCAACGAAATGGGAGTGCCGGACCACTGCAATAACGGAAAGGGTCGATGCGACAATCGTCGCATGAACGGGAATATTAACATTTATATTTGTTCGGAACCGTGTGATAAAGATGCATCGACCTCATCAGCGGAATGCGAAAGTAATTCGAGCTCAGAAAAATGGCATCAAGCAATCCCAGAGCAATCGCATCAAGCAATCCCAGAGCAATCGCATCAAGCAATCCGAGAGCAATCGCGCAAAAAACATGACAAAAACAAAGGTATACGACAGTAACAAGGTAACATAAGTTACATACAATGTATTTAGGTTAAATATGAATGCTATAAAATTTTCCAAAGAAATGGGCACAAAGAAAAGTTCTCGAAAATCCAGGTCCTCCAATGATCGCAGACGCTAATAGAGATGAGTTTCATAAGGAATTATTATCTAAAATAAATTACAGGCGTGAAAGGGTGAATGAGTTCGACGATTTCACCAATAATAATAACGGCAATGTAAAACCTAAAAAAATGCTTTCAAATAAATTTGTATCATGTGATTGTCCGCAATTCGATGAAAGCGATTTATGGTTGCAGAGTGCAATGAAAAACCAGTACAAATCGGATGGACAAAAATTTAATAAGTCCGCGAACTTGGGCAAGAATCTGGACAAATCACGCACTTGTCCGATTGATACGTAAGAATTCAATATTTCATAAAATTGTATGTAAAGATCTGTGAATTTATTGACACGCCTTACATATTGTATAATATTTTAGTAAAATTTGCAAAAAAGAATGTGCCTCTGCTTGCCAAAAGGATAAAAAAGGCAAAACGAAAGGGAAGAATAAAAGAACAGAAACAGAATCCGTTTCTTTTTGTTCTAAGCTAATAAATATATTTACATGTAAAAAACGTAAAAGCAAAAGTACGCGCAATCATAAGAGTGCGAGATTAAATAAAGGAAAAGGTAAAGGCGACCCAGAATCTTCAGCATTAGATAAAGGAAAATTGAAGCAATCAGGTATGAACAAAAGTAGACGATGCAATATTAACGAGAAAGTACTAAACCCTTTATGTAAATCTAAAATGCAGGTAAGTAAAAAGAATACAACTAAAGATTCGAAAAACAAAGTACTTCGGGAAACGAAACGTTGTAATATCAAAGAAAAGAATAGGAGTTGTCCACAAACATGCGAATTAACGAAATCTGCAATCACATATCCTGCGAAGGAAGAACGTACGAAGAATGTTCAATTTAAAATAGATGAAAAGCATAATCCGGAATTTTTCGATGAGTCGATAATTCAGAATTCCATTAATTCTTCTCAATGTTGTTGCGATGACGTTAATAATAATGAGTGCGGTCCATCACCAAACTGCTGTCCAGAAAATCCTAATAACACTCTACAAAAATCTTTTGGTTGTCAAGATTGCACTTGTGAACTAGGAAACTTCACTATAAATGTAGACAAAAAATCAGATGGAATCAGTGCTTCACCTGGTCAGAGATTAGAGATTTTCTCCGATATGATGAAAAAGAAGCAACGAAAAATTAATAACTCCACAAAAAGCAAATCGATTCGAGACTGTAACGATCTTGAAATAAAAGACAAATGTTGTTGTCCTGAAGTAAAAGACAGATGTCTGGGAAAGAATGAAGCAAATAAAAGGTTGGTTTTAACACATTTTTACGTTTGCATAAAAATATATTTGTAGTTTTCATTTCCAGGAATAATTCTACTAACGCCACAAGTAAAGTTTATAGTAAACAAATGCAATCCAAACCTTCTTCGCCAAATTCTTTAGAATGTACCTGTAATAAATTAAGATCATAATTTGGCTCAATAAAAGTAAACAAAATCTGGTTACGGAGAACCAACATAAAAATAAGTAATTTGTCGATCTTTCCAGAGGGGTGACATCTTGACCTATATTCAAATATTTTTCAATTTCATTTTTAATCGTTTCTATATTTTTCTGTTTCTGCTTGATAAATCTTGAAACTCGCTATGCAATTATTCTGCAAGAGAAAATTATGCAAGTGAAGCACGGCGAAAGGTTTACGATATAATATAGGAAATGTTTCGGTACATGTCATGTGACCATAATTAGTTATTGTCATGGATATTTTCTGATAGAAATACTTGTTCATTGTTCCTACACTCGGTACCTGTTATATTTTACGTATAAAAATTTTCCCATTTTTATTCAACAAAAAATTGCATGCAACAAATTTGAATTTTCTAAGCTTAAGCAATGCAATGTTCGATATTCTAGTATTGAGGGATAGTCAGTGATAGCCAGTGATAACTAGTTATGAAGTTTTCCAAGTCGTATTTTAGCCACAGACTTCGGAAGTTGCTAGATCAACGAATAATATAGAGTTATCTTACATACTACTTTCATTGATAACTACTACAACTGTGTTAACATGAACTAAGTATTATAATATGCTTTTTCTGCTAGTGGCAGATGATATAATTATCTGCTATTATACATGTATGACTAGTAAATAATTTTCTAGTTACTTGTAATTGAAAATTCTATTTTTATATCTTTAAAAATTTATAAATGACATAATTTATTGGAGCTTTTCTTATAACTTCAACGATAATAGCTTCAAAGAAACATAGATACATTTACGTTGACAAAACTGGTGACTACTCAAAGATTATTGACTTGAACAGCGCACATGCTAGATAATGTTACGACACCTATACTTCATTATCGTTAAAAGAACCATAGAAATATTATCTGTTCCATAAAACTTCTATATCTACAAAACATTATAAATGTGGATAAACTTCTTTTCGTCGTGGATTATTTTATTCGACATTTATTATTTATATTATTTATTTTTGACATCAGTTCGATGTACTTAAATTGAAAATAATAAATGAATTAAAGTGTAATAAATAAATTGAAATATTTTATTAAAATTCATATAATGATTAAGTACATTTTTTTATCTCTTGTATAATACGATAAATTATTTATTAAAAGACACTTGGCCAATTTCTCTAATTAACAAAATAAATAATTTAATACTGAATGAGTTGGAATAAGTTTTTATTTACAAATTATAGCTAAGCTATCAACATTTTTATAACTAAAATTTCGCAATCGCGTATGCTTTAACAGTTATTTATGTTTAAAAATTGTTAACTTCAAAATTACCATTGTTATATGGAATTTCATTGGACTGATCTGAAAATACTTGCTGTTCACTTAGTCTTTCGCGAGCAATTTCTCAATTATCTCGTAAAACATTATTGAAGACTTTGTCTTGTTTTTGTCTTGAAAATCGCTTTGCATGTATAAATACATAAAATTTTCGCAACATTGTTAAAACAGATGCGCTCTAGATTTTAAACGACCTCCGCGTAACAGCGTTACATTTAATAGCTGGATTGAAAAATTGAATCCTACCTAAAATCTGTTATGTATATACACTAAGCTATTTGAATTCTTATCAAAATTAATGACGTAGACTGCTCGTGCGATCTAAACTGGGTATCGATATAAAAAAGAAAAAACAAACGTTCCTTTCCTTCACACTCAAGAAAGAAAAGTGCGCGATTAAGATCGTCGTTTCGGGGGAAAAAAAAAAGAGTCGCAGTGTCGGGGCATCGTCTTGGGAGTAGGGAGTAATCTCAGGCCACACGAGCCACCGCCAGCTAGCGTATAGACGAGAGCGGGTACATTACACTCAGTTGGTCCTCCGTGAGTGCCGACCAACAACACTGCCTTGTGAACGCATTTTCATTCGTATACCTTTCATCGTCGAGTTCTAAGACAAACCTTGGCCGAATCAAAGAAAAGTACTGGCTGCATTGGATATTTCTTTTTTTTTAATTATAGAGTGATAGACAGTGTCCACGATCTTCGCGTATATTGTAGACTTTAGTGCGTATTCCAGTAAAGAATAAGAACTTGAGGAAGTAGACAAGAGGAAGATGGATGTGTGTAATCGGGAATCGCGTCTGTCAGAGAAAAGTCTGATGATGCTGACGAGTGAGATTCGCAAGGTCGAACTTTCGGGCGCCAAATCCATGAGCCTGAAGGAGCTGATCGAGAAGTTGTACGAGGCGTTCGAGAGCGACGATGTGGACATCGACTACGTGCAGGATCTTATGGCCGCTTACAGGAGTAATCCCCAGGACTGGAAGAAGTTTGCCAAATTCGACCGTTACAGGTGAGAGGGCTTAGTTCACTGGGGATTTGCCAGGGATTAGTATGCCTTTAAGTAGAGGATTCTTTGAAACTTTCTGTGTGTGTGTGTGTGTGTGTGAGTGTGAACGCCGACTTGCAGTAAACTGATTTACGGTTCACGCCGACAAGTGTTTTCTTCTGTCAGCTCGTTTTTGCGTGGTGCACACATTTAATGAAATAATAAATTATTGAATTATCGTTGATCTGAATCAATTTCAATGTTATTATTGCTAAATAAATGTACAACGTCTTTGAAAATGCGATTAGTTGATTGTCGTTCTATGCGTATATAATACGGAGGGTGGGAAGTATCAAACTTGGAATGTTCAAGAAACATCATTTGCTTTATCATGGCGGTTGTTTTTTTTAGTACAGAGTAAGATGCTTCATTACTATTCATATACAAATATAATGCTTATCACTGGCGAAACATAATAAAGAGAAGTTTTTTTAATGAATATAAAAAACACCATGTATCGATAAAATATTTAAAAAAAGTTTCTTTAAAGAAAAATTATTATATTTGATTTGAAATTTAATACTATTCAGTTTTTTAATTAATACTATTCATCGGATTTTCGTATTTATATAAATATTTATTGACGTATATAAGTGCAATTATAACTAAAATATTTAAATATTTATGAAAAACATCGTTTAGTGAGTTTCAAATGTGTGTTGAAGGAATAGGCCATTCATTGTTTTGGGAACTTTTTCATATAGCGCCCAGACTCACCACCAACCTAACGGAAGCATTTTATCACCTGTTACATACCTTAACGGTCAGCTCGACTAATTGTGCGTGTATAAGTCCTGAAACCGAGCAATTAAAATTTTTCCTCGCTTCATAATCTTTTCATAATTGCCGTAAATATTCCAATCGCTTAGGTCATTTGGTAAAAGCAGCTGTGATTTTGGTAACGTAAAATGGTGAACTATGTTTATGCGGCTATTGCAGATGTCGATTTTCTCACGACCGATAAACATAGGACGATATTTCCCGAACTATATATATTTATACGTCCGCGCTATATACGGATTCCTTGAAAATGTTTAATAAAGAAATTAAAACAGACGCGCGTAGACCGTATTAATCTAAGCATTATATTTCATCAAGTTCAATCGGGTTATCTCTAGTTAATAAGACGCTAATAATTAATACAATATATCACAAACCAGCCAAAGATTTGAAATCATCGTTTTACTATTAGCCACTGCTTTACACGTGCTACTTAAAGCGATAAGAATTCCCCAGAAATAAAAGTTAATTTGGGACTTAACATTCATTATAGAGGAATAGAAAGTATAATCGTTAATAAAAATGAGAAATCTATCTAATGCTAATGTTGCTCATTTATTGCCATTACCCAGCCTGATATTATTTATTTAATTAATAATATATTGTTATCTTGCACAAAATTTATCTTCTAACTTTCATATCTGAATTAAAAATCGTCCGATACAAGAAAGCTCTTTTATCACTGTGAAAGTAAAAAAGAAATGGCGTGCATTCGTAAAAATTTCCAAAGTAAATAACCGCGTTAAATAATATGTATAATTGGATATTCGTATAGTATGTCAACTTATCATGATCTGATGAGGATTTCGAAATGATAATTTCAAAGCATTATTATTGATATTGTATTCCTGCATCAAGATATGAAAAGGATGCATTATACAACTTTTATATATAAAATATGTAAATTAGGGGACTTAGAATAAATTGTATGAAATAGAAATTTTATATTGAAGTGAGCTAATAACTTTAAAAATATTGTTATGAAAATGATAGATTTTGTTTTGCACTAGAAATTTCCGGATTTGATAATGCCGATTCTACATAAGATGATGTAATAATAAGCAGGAGTTTGTAATTACATTCTGCTTCCAATTGAGTTTTAATATTACTTTAATCTCATGCAACCATACAAATAAATTTAATTAAATACCTATAAATACTTTGTATATATACGATAAGCTTAAAAATCATAAATAGTATTATAGTTTTTAATGTATAGATCATTAGAAAAATGCGTGCGTTGCAAAAAAGTTCAGGAATTGATCATTTCAAAGTTTCAAGAACTAGAAATGCTAGGTTAAAACCAAAACTTAATTTATCGATTCTATAAGATGTTCTTATATGAGATTATTAACGATTGTCTCATCTGGATAGGTAAAAATATTATCTTTTGTGACATTTTATCGGCAAAGTCCGAAAACTCATACTTAATAATGTATTTAATCAATGTGATAAAAATGATTTTACAAAATATGATTGATTTAAATTAAAAATATCAAACTCTAGATATAGAAGATTGACGACTTACGCATGTGAAGATTGAAAAAAGATAACCACAAATACACATAAATATTTATAGCCGATAGTAGTTTAATACGATTATATCTATCAAAACAATTTTTCACAATTGGAAAAATCGTTACTAAGCGATTTAATATGCATTAACTGCAGAAGCAGACATAACTGCCTAAAACCTGACATTGCGATCAATAAACTCTCTATAAGAAAATTAATATATTACAATATTTTGGCTTCTTGTTCATGTCACAAGGATTTCACAATCCACATTTACATATCACAGACGAAATATCGATAAGCTCACG
Organism: Megastigmus dorsalis; assembly: GCA_900490025.1. Classification (NCBI taxonomy): domain Eukaryota; kingdom Metazoa; phylum Arthropoda; class Insecta; order Hymenoptera; family Megastigmidae; genus Megastigmus; species Megastigmus dorsalis. Next base: position 91,894 of record UELU01138845.1, read on the forward strand.
ATAGATAATATTGTAAAAACATATCGGCATAAGGAACCAGTATTATTGTAAATATCTTTACGCATTTAAAAACAAACGCGATAAGGTTATTATCTTCGAATCGCGTGAAGAGTATTTCTGCATTCTTTTTCATTACTACAATTTGATAGAAATAGATATCATGAAAAATCGTTCTAAGTCTTTAATACCAATTTGAACATTGCATCTCATTATAGGAATTTCGAATTATTTGATTAATCGTAACAATAAAATATTAAATATTTAATCAATTTAACAATATATAATTCTAATCTTTATTGAACAAGAAGTTCGGTAGCAAAAAAATGGTAATATAATCGATGAGATTTTAAGTACACTCAATTAATTGATATAAGCGAAAAGATAAAACTTATCAGTTTTTAGACATTCTGTGCAAGAATAAGTTTTTAGCACACTTTATCAAAAAATAATCCACATATCATTTGCAAAGATTATTTTATTAAGAAATTAAGATAAACACTTGTAGAATAGTGGTTTGTACTATTTATATTTATGATAAATCTAAGCATCTATAGGTACAGAATTAAAGCATTAATAAAACTAAACAATTATTATATATTTTACTTATTTTATCGATAGTAACGTTCACCTTCTTATAAAGAATTACAATTTGAATTCTAACTGATCGACTAGTGCTTTGAACGATGTGCATTAGAATATTTAAATTGGTTCCTAAAAATATATTTTGGCTTCGTCAGTTTTAAAAGTATCCATTATTGCTCTTTCTTCCAACAGATTAGTAACAATAATCATGTTTATGCTTATCTAATTCATTAACGTCAGAAAGATTTTATACGAATTGTTGTTCTATTGCGAAAAATAGAAATATCGTAAGGAAATTTAGCAATCCGTTTGGTGCGTAAACAGACTTTTATATTTTTACCAAACAGTTTGACTTGTATGTTCGCATTATTATGTGCATTTATTTATTTGTTGTTGTATAATAGTACATTATTTTTATATATGTAAATAGCACTTAATTTTTTTAAAAAGCCAAAAATAATTATTTATTTTCATTTACAGTAATAATCAAATAAGTATTAAATAAAATATTACACGTATAGCTTTAGTAAAATAAGTTATTCGTTCGCGATGTAGATTTTTTATCGCTCGTCTAAATAGTTTTCATAAACCAAGTATTTTTATTTAAATGGTTATTTATTGCACGTGGCATTGAGGTTAATACTTTATTTAAGCAACGAAGTATCTTCACCTTAAAAAAATATTCACCTATTAAGAATATACTTAAAAGATAAAAAAAGAATAAGTCTATAATCCGTACATCTGCTAGAATGAAGATGATAAAAAAGATAAATAAATATGAAGTGATATTCAAGAGCGAAAAGTGTAATTCAAAAAATAACATACTTTTAAGCAGTATTCAATTAAAGATAAAAATAAAAATATATATCATTTATCAATATGCATTGGATTGTCAAGTATTAAGGGCCACGATAACGTTCGATCAGCAATTATATAAATATCTGGGCATCGCAATGCATTAAAATTTAATAAAAACCAAATCTTAATTAGTTCAATAAATTAATATGTACAATATGTCAGATTTTTAAGTAAATAGACGTTCTAAAGAAATGTTTTTAACATATATTACATAAAACCGAATACATATTAAATCTGTCGTATTCGAGAAAAAAGAAACTTGGGAAAAAGTATTTTCGCGGAATTTTCGTTGAACGTTACTCAACAGCCGCGCACGTAGTAATCTGCTCGCAATTTCCTAACCAGCCATGCATTCTAACAAAAAGAAAAAAAAAAGCAAGAAAATGAAATTGCAATCAAACAATCAACTAGCGAACCGTGCACACGCATCGTGCGTTCAAAATCAAGTATATAAGTATAGGAGAGCAAGAACGAGAGGCAAGTAAAGCCTGGCCTATAGTGTGAGTAATCCGCAGGTGGCCGAGTCCGGCCGTAAACGCATAAGTACTTAGCTAGTCAATACCGTAATTAGCCTCAATGCGTCGATCTATTTTACAACGAAACGGACCAAATTATACCTGTTTTTCCGGGTTTCGCACGAAACGATATATATATAGGAAAAGAAAAGTGCTTAACGTATATACATATAATGATGACAATGCGACCGTTTTCGGTTGCTTCCAGGTACACGAGGAATCTGGTGGACGAGGGCAACGGCAAGTTCAATCTCATGGTACTGTGTTGGGGCGAGGGTCACGGGTCGGCCATTCACGACCACGCGGACGCTCACTGCGTCATGAAAATACTCCAAGGCGAGCTGTGCGAGGTGATTTTTATGTTGCTTTTTTTTTTCTGTACTATATACGCAAGTGAACGCATTCTTTTGTATACTCGACGTGTGGATTTTGAAACGGCATTCTTGGATCAGATGCTTGCGTTTGTTCGAGCGCTGATTTTCCTTTGTAAATAATCTGATGTAATTGTGCCTTAGGCCTACGATAGTGTTATCAGTTTGAATTTTGATACATGTCGTTTAATTGTGATGAAATACAAAGAGATATAGTTTTATGATTAAAGTTTTTATCAAAACATATGAAATAATCTATGTTATCGATTTAACACAAAAAAAATGATATAAGCTAATATTTTCAATGTAATTGTTTATATAGACTAAATACAATTGGCCTAAGAAGTACACAGACGAGGAAGGAAACGAATGTCAGGAAGAATTGGAAGAGATCGACAGGTGTATTTATGAAACAAATGGTGTCACATACATAAATGGTAAAAATACGTTATTTCCAACAACTTTTACTCATATCAGATCAGCGCTTAACGCTACTTTGCACATGTGTATGTAACGTTGCATATACCCACGATACAATAAATAAATCACATTCTTTTAGATTCCATTGGCTTACATCGCGTGGAGAATTTGAGTACTGTCAATCCCGCGGTCTCACTGCACTTATACTCACCACCTTTCTCAACGTGTTCGGTGTTCAACAAACAAACTGGTCAAAGGTCCACGTGTAAAGTGACGTTCTGGTCCAAATACGGAGAGCGTCGTAATAGGGTAAGATATTCATTAAATAACAATAATGGCAACGTTAATATACAGAAAAAATTCTATATGTATTTTTTATCATACAGGATATTCAAGATGCCAGGACTCCCGAAGATAATTAAGGACGATGCATTTAGGTACCAGTCAATATGTTTATATTGCTCGGATTGTGCTGTATACACTTTTAAAAAGGAGAGATGCATTTTACGCTAATGTATAAATGTGATAATAAGTTATAAGTAAAGAAAACAGCAGCACTTGTTAAACCTCGAAAAAAAAAAGGAAATTGCTCAAGAGATATATAGCTACCATTGTAAATAGAGAATTTAACTTTTTATAAACAGGTATTTGCTTCAAAATATGTATATTTCTGAACTTTTGACTTATAAATGATTTTAGTTAATGTAAAATCGATGATGTACAATTTTATTACTAGGATAATATCATTAATAAAGTATTTTTATTCTTATAAAATTAAAAAGTTGTTTCTTGCAATTGTAAATTTTCATTTATTGATGACAATAATTAAAAGCAATAGAATTAAAATTGAAATAGCCGGCAAATATTTTGGTCATAATCATCATCTGTATAGTAGCGTAACTGCAAAATACGTACTACAAAAGTTCAAATATTTAGAGATAAACCAAATACGAAACTTTGTGTGTTCAATTATCTAATTTTTACGTCATAACAAACGATATTTTTGTTATCATTCGATGAGAATATACTCATAGCGAGCGCGTCAAAACAAAAATTCATAATAGTACTTCACATCGGAAGACTTAAACCAGTCTTGGCAATTTTACGAAATTAAAATATTTTATTTTATTAAATTAAAATCGTAAATATATTCGCTAATTAATGCAAAATCCAAGGTCGTAATATCGCAAGCTTGACGGTGAGTGTGTTATAATAATGTCGTCGAGCTTACCGAAATCTTATTGTTTGATCGTATAATATAAATGTTTCACATGACAAATTCCCACGTGCTCCTGCATGCAAATACACACATCCACGTGTTGTGTGAATTTGCCCCGCGACAAATAAAGATGTACATATATATATACGCGATCCAGAAAAGAGAATGAACTCTTGTTATTTAAGAGAGCAGTTTTATCGATTCAACCCGAGGGAAAACAGCGGAGAACGTCGAGTACAAAAGCAATCGTTGGACAAACAAAATTAATTCAACTTTATCACCGACTGACTCATGTATTTATCGCGTCTCACTTTGCCAATCGTCACCGATTTTCAACGATTGCCTTGGTTAACCATTACAGGTGCTCCACTGACTTGATGTTTGGCTTTATGTTTCTCATGAAATTCAAGACTGACTTATAATGCTTTCTAGAACTTCAGTTTGATTTAGAGGGATAATGGATAAAATAACAATGTTTTGAACATAGTTAATTGTCGGATGTTTATTATAAAATCAATTCGTATTTACAAAACTATATATACAGGCCTGAAATTGATACAAGCACTACTAGTCTTCGGAATATTTATGATTTGATTGATGTATTTAGCTTCAATCTAGGTTTATTGATTGATTTACGATCAATATCAGAATTAAGTAAACTATAGAATTATAACCGCGTGATTAATATACGTTATTGTATTTGTTAGTATTATTAGTACAGTGCCGTATTATAATTTAATATTCATAAACATGCGTACATTGTCGATGCGATTTGAAGTGAAAAATAATATACATACAAAAATCATATTTTCATTTCTTGCTTGCTTTGAATTATAAAAATTTGAAATGCAATTTTTGAAAATTTGATTTGAATTTAATTGCATATCCTATTACTTTATAGTTTCAAGTAGTAGGGCCCCGATCGAAAGTGTAATTTTATTTGTCTGCGCTTGGCTCTAAAAATTCGGCAACTCCTTCATTATAGTATAATCTTTCCTTTAATGTAAAATAATAAATTACAGTAAATACACAGTAATAATTACTTTCTCAAAGTGAATAATATTCACAATAATTCTAAAGAAACAAGAAAAGAAAACTAGACATGTGCATATAAATTATATTGAAATAACTTAGTCCAATGTATAGATTTCTTTTTAGGATGTCAAGCATTTAACCGATCAAACAGGTTTCTTACATATAATTCACCAAAAGCATACAGGTATAAGCTAAAAGCTCCCTTAGTCGTTGAGTCGTTCATTTAAAAAACCAGCCTTCGCCAATTATGCAAAACAAAAAGAAAACAATTCACTCTTCCATAGAATCCAATATCCAGTCCATATAATAAGCTACGTTGGTATAAACACCAGGTGAATTCGGCGAAGCGCAGGTAGTGCTACCATAACTGACAATCCCATGCTGGACAAACCTGAGTCTGCCCTGGTACATGGACATGGACTGCATCGGTCCACCGCTGTCACCGGTGCACGAATCCCTTTTCACCACTCCACCCGCGCAGATCTGCTTCGGCCATAGTTTCAGTAACGGCTGATCGAAATTCGCACGTTCGCACGCTTCCAAAGGTAGAAGCGGTAGATTGACTTTTAGCAGTACTTCGCTGATGATCGAGCCGTTCTCCGTTGCACCCCAGCCAGTTATCGTGACGCTGGAACTCGTTGGTAGTGTCGTCGAGTTCAAGGGAAGACAAATTGGACGGACGCTCCCTGGATGCATGTCTATAGTGCCCTTTACTCTGGTGGGAGGGAGTTAATAAGAAAGCTTCGGCTATGGTTCTATGTTTATAACGAAACTTGATAGTACATAAATATATATGTTTGATTTACCTCACAAGGGCGATATCATCTTGTAGGGTAGCGGTCGAGTAATCGGGGTGTACGACAACTTTTTCCAGATCAAAGTCTTGGTGCTTATGAGCGCAGACAAGCGCGAAACCGTTATCGTATGTTTCGCAATCCCATTCGCTGCTGATATTGTATTCGCCGACCCTCACACTGACGAACTTTATTTCTACAATCGATGCAATTAATTATGGCAAACGGATAATCTTTTATTGTGACTCACTGCTATTTTCGAACGGCAATTATTGTTCTTTTTGAAAAAATTCAATGTATATATATATCTTTTCGAATAAGAGATGTGCCGTTATTTTTTTTATGATAAACTTGGGCTGATGGTATACGAAATGGAATATATTTATATTTACGTTTATTTACTTTCTCTGTAAAAATTATCATTGGAATAAATTTTTGTGTTATGTAGATATGTCACATTTAATTACCTAATAATAATTATTTGAAAATTAATTATAGAAATGATTGTAAGGTATATTGTGAATAATAAATGACGCACGTGCAGTGTAAATCAATAAATAAATTCCAAGACAGTTCTTTCGATAATATTCACTTTTTCATACATATATGATTATTGACATCAATGTTACTTTTTTTATTAAAAAATTAAGCCTACATAAGATTATATGAAGATGAGAACAATTTCATTGATTGAATGACTACTTGATAATTTTAAATACTCGAAATTGTGAATTGACAAGTATCCAGCGAAAAATATGAAGTTCGGTAAAATACTCACTGTCAGATAGATGAGAGACGCAATGGGCAGCAGTAAGAATGTAGTGCTGGTTAATAATGGTACCACCGCAGCGAAATTCTACGGGTCCCTTACCAGAGTCATAAGCGAGCAAAGCCATCCAAGGGAATTCGAATAATCCGGTTTCACTGCCACCGAAAATCCGGAGCTCGGGTCTCGTAGTGCCACAAAGATCGTGATCGAGGAGACGAAGGTTGGGATGGTCGAGCACCGATTTCGGAGGTTCAGGCGGAGCAGTCGGAATCGGTGGGTTCGACCGCGACGTCGACACCCAGATGCTTTGCGGCAACTCGCAGCAGACCTTCAACTCGTTTTCTGGGAAGGAAATTGTCGGTGAGAAGCAGATCGATAGCGGAGAAACAGCGGCGCATTGTTGATGAACTGTTGTAACATTAAATTAGATATCCAATACATTATTTAAATCGATTCGCTGATTTTTTTTTGGGAGGATTATTAATAGTTTTGCTCGGTTTTGGTATTGCAAGTGGTTATGTTCCCTTGTAACAGAATTGACTTTTATTTTACCGATTATAGAGGAAAAACATACTTGAGCTTCAGGTTATCATACTTATTAATTGAAGGGCCCCGTGCAAGAAGGGGCTCAGCGCTCGAAACAGTCAAAACGTGACGTCTTGGTTACGAAAAATCAAAATTGCTAAACTCAATTTTAAAAAATATCAGCTTGTAGAGAATGAAAAAACACAACTTTTTTACATTTTCGGTATTTTGATAAAAATTATATTTTTGGAGATAAAAATTGAAAGCCAAGAATTTATAAAGGTTACTTTCGTTAGATTTCTACATCTTACACGTCATCTTAATGCTTTCGCTCGCCACGGCCGGAACTCGCACGAGCCGCGAACGCGCGGCTGTAATAAAATTGCTCTATTTCACTGCATTCATTATGGATCGATCTGAAATTTTGTATAAAACTTTGTCAAGGATAGAGGAACAATTGTTTCGCTGGAAGTTTTTCGCAGCTTAAACTTAGGTCGATACTTTTTCTCGCTGAAGTGAGAAAAACGCAATGACCGACTTTTATTGATTTAAAATTAAATTTTCGAAAAAAATTAACTATTTTTCCTATAATAATGATATTGTCACCAGC